>JASDQU010818336.1:4945-33611 GCA_032191745.1 Picea mariana | reverse complement strand
CAGTACACCAGTGTTTTACGTGGAAACCCAAATTGGGAGAAAACCACATAATGTTTTTTATTATATGTTTTGAAGAATTACTTCATTGGAAGCACCAACTTCCTTTGTTACCCAGCTGCAACTAGAAGGAGGCTCCAACCCTCTGGTTTCTTAGGCTACAACCTAAGGGAAGCTCCAACTCCCCAATTCTCTGGTTACAACCAGAAGGAGGCTACAACCCCCTATTTTCTCCAGATACAATCGGAAGGTGGCTACAACCACATGTCCTTTCCCCATCCAACCACCCTGAAGTAGAAGTAGAATGATGGAACCACTGCCAACCAGTCATTGTGAGATATACTTCTATACAACTATATCAACTTGTACCATTTCCATGTATCCAATCTGTACAACTTCCCTCTAATCAAACAGTACCTGAACTGAACATTTATCTACAAAAATACAATAGATACGTGACCTGTAGTGATGTAGCCTGCATAAGTATGCGCCCTATCTGTTATGCGGCTTGCGTATGCCTTCTGAAACTAGGGGTTCTTTTACCTTGAATAATTTTGACCCTCTGTAACTTCTTTCACATAGATCTGTAACCTGTCACTGTATCCTGACTATAACTGTACCTTGTGCATGTATCCTCATACATAAACTCTACTCAAGGAAAGTATGTCTCTCTCTAGTCATGTGCCATATAGGTATTCTTAATCATGAACAAGTATAATATCCCTCACATGATCTTAGTCATCAACCCTTTCTGATATTCAATTTCTCAATACATCAATAAATACAAGATCTCGACCATGTACCATAAATAATCTTAGCCATATTCCAAGAAATACAAGATGTGCCTCAACAAGAAGTATCAATGATAAATATACCAGCACTATTTTTATGTAGATCTAAATTTTGCAAAAGATCCCATGTAGACACTAGTCTCTCTAGGGAGAATCCTCAAATCTCCATTGCCATTCCTCATGCATGCATCAAAATCCAGCTATTCATAGAAATAAGACATACCTTTTGAACCAATAGATGAATCTAATGTATCTGATCACTCTAGACCTTCTTGGGAGCTTGATCTCAGAATCTAGAACCTCTGCACCTTCATCTTCTCAAGTTTCATGGCTTTATCAACATGTACTCACCCTATACATAGTTAGCCCGCATAAATACTCACCCTATACACTACCAACCCACATATACCTTCAATGTATACACACCCTATACACAGACAACCCACATATGCCTCAGAAAATAGGGTTTTCTTTGAATCCAAGAATTTCTCCATCAACCCTTCATGCTACCTCAGAAGTTTGCCACTTCAGATGTATCCACAAGTATTTACAAGAATATTTACACAAGAAAATAGATACACAATATGTACAAGTGTGTTCTTAATGAGTGAGATTTTCCTCTTATTTATATCTTCATGTAGCATTACACTTTCCTTATTTGAGGGCTTCTTCATTTAAAATAAATTCTTTTGCAAAGCACTTTGACCCTTGTGGGCTTCTATAAGACTCATTAGGGGTTCTCCAACTTCATATGGTCATAACTCTCTAACCATGAGGAGTTATGTGACAGTCCACATGCCACTGAAAATGACATGACAGGCACTATCCATCTAGGATATATTCCCTAACAAATTCACTATCCTTCAACTCATTATTCCATAATCAAGCATGGGTTCTCTTACTCTGCAAAGCGTCTTCCTATGAGGGCTTTCACCATAAGGGGACCACTTTGGAGTTCATCCATATTTACTTCTTATCGAGCATGATGGGACAATAATGAGTGATTTTTCCATCAAACAATCTAGGGTCCATTACCCAAACCTTTGTGCTGCGGGGTTTTCTTCAAGGGTTGACATCAATGACAACCATCCTTAATCAATAGGAAAAACATACAATAACCGAGGAGGCAGGTGGCAACTACCACATTAGTTTCCACGTCCGCACCAAATTAGTGCCACGTGTACCATGGTTCCATGTGGCACTAGGGTGGAATTTAGGATAGAAGGACCAAAACTTTGGAGGGATATAACATTTGATTTAAAGCTCAAAATCGAGCATGGTTACAGTCATTAGAATGCTCTAGATGAGAAGAATCATTATACAAAGTCTCATTGAATTAATTAGTTGGGAAAATATAAATTTTGACAACCCATCATCCTAATCGAGAATCAAGGGATCGGGTGATGTTACAAAGTGGTCTCAAAGCTCCAGTTTCAACACTAGGGAAAGATAGGTCAAAGATCAATTATAGGACTAATGTATTAACTCTAAGATGAGTTTAGAAATTACAAATTGTTATATTAATTTTTTCTAACAAATCTTACTACCTGCACATTTTGCATAATTAAGAGCATATAGACCAAAATAGAGACCAAAGTCATGAAATACATGGAAGATACATATATGAGGATTTCTATCCAGGAGGAGGAAACCAAGGGATAGTGGATCAACATGAGCAATGAGAGAACTAAATCCAATGGACACGACGAGGGTAAAGCGGACAAACATAAACTGGGTGGAAACCATCAAGAATATGAAAAAAGATGTCCGAAGTTATAAAGAAGATAATGAGAGGCTTAGGAAAGCCAAGGAACAATAAGATAATTTCAACATCAAGTTGTTACAAAGCTTGAAAAGAATAGATAAGAAAACAAATAAGGAGTCAGAGTCTAGCAAGGAAAAGGGGCATAAGTCTCATGACAAAATAAGTGAGTCAAGAAGTAATGATAGATACCATCAACACTCGCCTAAACATTCAACTAGGAGGGCATGCAGTAGCTCAATCCTATGCCTTGTTAGGAAGCATAAGAAGAAATATGGGGTAGATGAGCTACAGGGAGAGATGAATAAGATTAATCCTCCTACTTTAGATGGTGAGCACAAGAAGGATGATGATGCATATACTTGGATGTTGGGTATTTGAAAATAGTTTCAGCTACATAATTATTCCTCTTAGGAATAAGGAAGAATATAAATTTACCAGCTTAATGGAAAAACATCAATGTGGTGGGATCAGTTTGTACAAGTACAAAAAATTGATGAGAAGAAGGTTACTTGGAAGGAGTTTAAGAGATATTTTGAAAATAAATATTTGACCAAATGATTCTATGATAGGAAAATGAAGGAGTTCTTTGAACTCAAGCTTGGGAGCATGACCATAGACGAGTATGAAATGATATTTTTAGAAATGCTGAAATATGTGCCTTTTATCAAGGATGAACATGTGAATATTCAAAGGCACCTGAGTGGGATGCCATCATTTATTAGTGATAAGATACAATATGATGATCCCAAGACAATGGAAGAGACCATAAGGAGAGCTAAATATCTCTATCATCAACATAGAGGAAGACCTTATTTCCAAAAGACTTAGGAGGAAAAGAAGAAAGGAAAGATGGAATAGAAGAAAAAAAGAAGTAAACCATCATTTTTTAGAAATATCACTCAAAGATAACCAACTTTCACGGATCCCATGATGATTGAAACCATCTAACAAAGGCCAAGGAAACAACCAATGAAGTGTTAGGGTTGTAATGGAGACCACATGTACCGGGATTGTCCTCATAGAGATGAAAAAGTGAGAATTGTTTACAATGTACAATGAGCTGAAACAATTGAAGACATTGACATAAATGTACCTAGGATTTATGCAGCCTTGGACAACAAGCATGCTGAGTTTCGGTCTCACATGGTTGAAGTTGATCCAAAATGGATCCAGGAAGGCCTAAAAATCAAATTTATTGGAATCGGACTAAACCAATTCCATTGCATTGGGCTCGTCGTGACAATTCCGACCATACAATTTTTTCCGAAAATGACACCGTATGCGAAAGTTATCGCATTCTGATTGATTTCCCAAACAAGCAAAAAAGTCAACAAGCCAAAGTCAATAGGCCGTACTGTTGATGTTAGCAATTTGATAGGCGAGATCAGCATGACATCATGATGAAGTCATCAGGGACACATGGAAACATGAGGAGGTGACACATGTCAGTCACTTTTGGCATTTTCTGGGGCTTATGTGGACCAATAAAAAAATGACACATGGCATTGTATGAACGCAACACGTGGCACTGTATGGATGAGAGACGTGGATGTACAGAATGCTGACATGGCCTAATGATAGGCCGACACATGGCAGTATAGATGATATGTGGTTGTACGAATGTTGATGTGGAAGGGTGTCTGGGAAGTAAATATGCTGACATGGAAACTGATTGGGTAGGTGACTTGGTAGTACGGATGCTGATGTGGCACGACACGTGGTGTATGACAGTGACGTGAAATCTGACTGTTCATGCAGGTGATGTGGCAGAGAGGTGTTAGCACCTGGGATGGCCACATGGGTGCATACGACCAGGGTGCGTGACCAGGGGATGAACCTAAAGCAGAGAGCGCACATTTAGCACAAAATTGGGTTTTCAAACTTTATTAAATGAATTTTGTAATTATTTTATGCTGATTTTGGGAGGATTTTGCCGACAACTAAGGATCTGGAGCCATTTTTGAGGTAAGATATTGGGAGGAAGTTGGGATAGGATCACCAAATCAAATTCTATATAAATCAGAGGTTTTTGACAGACCAAGAGGTTCAAAATTGCAAAATGATGATGGGCATGTGAAGCTTGAATCCATTTTTATGCAGGGAAGCCATTGAGGAAGCAAAATTTGGAGGCCAATTCCGGGAGCTACACTCAAACGTTTTCAGTGCCGTCAGTTGTGTTGGATTGTTGAAGTCAAGAAAAAGAAAGAAAACCTAGTTTTTAATCCTTTTGATACATTTCTGATGTAGTTTTGAAGCATTGAAGATGAATAAGAAATCCTCCCCCAATGAGACAAAGGCCCAGAGATGTAGGCAATCTTGCCGAACTCCGTTAACAACCTTGCTGTTATGGTTTGTTGTTATTTATGCTTATATTATGATCTGCATTTCTCTATGATGGATTCTATAATATCTCATTAAGTTCTTCTTCTTTCCTTAATTCCTAAATGGTAATTGAACACATGCTTAAAACTTAACCAAGTCTTTAAAGATCATTTTCGGATTAGAAGTAGAAGGTAATATTAACAACCAAACCATTTTTGTTTTAAATGATTCAATATCTAGTCATAGTTATCTAGTTCTTAATATGGTAGAAAGGTTTCAATTACCAAAAATAAAACTTGGAAAACCTTGGTTGGTACAACTAGCTATAGGAGCTAAAAGGAAAATCAAAGAAATGGTTAAGGCATGTCCAATAAACATGGTTGGGATGAATACCAAGGCATACCTAAACACCATACCCTTGGGATCTTATGACTACCTAATTGGTATGTATTGGATAGAAAATCACCATGCTGTCTTGGAATGTTACAATAAATCCTTTACTTTCTTGGATGAGGAGGGAAACTTGAGCAAAGTATAGGGTATCCCAAGAGCTACAATCATTAGAGAAGTTTCAGCCCTGCAACTAAAGAAAAGTTTTAGAAAGGGATGTCAAATATTTGCAACAAATATGGAGGAAGCTCCTAAGAACATGGTGCCAAACATTGAGGACTATGCAAGAATTTGAAGATGTGTTTGAAGAAATCCCTGAGTTAACACCCAAAAGGGATATTGATTTTTAAATTAATCTAATGTCTGGAGCATCCCATGTATCTAAGGATCCTTACATAATGAGAATACCTGAGTTGAAGGAGCTACAAATGCAACTTGAAGAACTTCTGAAGAAAGGGCATATACTCCCAAGTGTGTCACCTTGGGGTGCACGAATGTTATTTGTAAAAACGAAGGATGGCACCTTGATAATTTGCATTGATTTTAGGTAGCTAATTAAAGTAACTGTAAAGAACAAATATCCTTTTCCAAGGATAGATGACCTCTTTGATCAATTGAAAGATGCAAATGTGTTTTCCAATATTGATCTTAGATCCGGATATCATCAAGTGAGAATTAAAGAAGAGGATATTAGTAAGACTTCCTTCAGAACAAAGTATGGCCGCTATGAGTTACAATGGTGCCATTTGGATTGTCAAATGCACCAACTGTCTTCATGTGTTTAATGAATGGTATTTTCAGAGAATACTTAGATAATTTTGTCATTGTCTTCCTGGATGACATTCTTATTTATTCCAAATATGAATAAGAGCATGAGAAACACTTGACAAGGGTGCTTCAAGTATTAAGAGAGCATCAAATTTATACCAAACTGAGTAAATGTTCCTTCTACCAGAGGATGATTCATTATTTGGGCCATATCATATTAGAGGAAGGGATAACAGTAGATCTGGAAAATATAAAATCCATCGAAGGATGTGTTGATATTATGGTAGTTGTGGGAGGTATTTACCTCTAAATGTAATCCTGATGAGAATAGAATATTTTGGGAAGCAAGAAGTAACCCTAAAGCATTGAACATAACCCTAGAAGAAAATTCGGCTCAAGGAAATAATTAATATTAAATATTTAGTATCCAGAATGAGAAGTTGGCCCAGACAGCTCAGGAAACAATATAAATACAAGTAGCCAGACCTCATTTTGTACACATTGCTCATAATTAGAGTTGGGAAGAAGCGCACATTGTAGGAAATAGGCTAGTGCGCAAGTTTGGGGAGCAGCTGCAACTGACAACTGCTGCAATCTGGTTTCTTGGTTTAGGCTCGGACTTTCTGTTGGTTATGGTTGGACTTTCTGATCAGTCTTGGTTATCTTTATACATTAGCCTTGGTTGGATATTGGTTTTCTTCCGAAATCATTCTCTATCAAGGTTAAGGTGCTCGGGGTGGCTTCAGCCTATGGTTGGGTGACAATATTGCTATATTGTCTATGGTTAAAAAAGCACATTCATTAATTTCTAACATGTTATGGGCCCAAACTATCTTTAGACAGTCTAACGACTGGAAGATAGATTTGGAGGATTTGCTCAGTTACAGTTGCAGTTCCAACCAGTTTTTGCTACAAAAACAAAACCCTAAACCTCTTGTTGAGGCACCTTAAGTGAAGAGATTGACCTAATTTTTAGATAGCCTAGTGCGACCTATCCTAGCGCACCTCCTGGTATTCTCAACAAGCCAAGACGTCAAGTTTAATATTTTGGTCAAAGTCAAAGGTTGACCAATTCAAAGCAGTTATGAATTACTCTATGAAGTCAGAAAACAAGTTAGAAGGGGATTCTAACTTCAGAGCGTGGAAGACAAGGATTGACCTCATCCTCAAGAATAAAGTGTTGGACATCGTGAAAGGAAAGATCATGGAACCAAAGTTCGAAGAAGGAAAAGAGAAGGAACCTCAGAACATTGCAATTATGGAGAAGTTCAAAGATAATGAAATCAATTCCATGAGTATCATAGTCGAATCCATAAAATACCACTTGATACCCTACATCTCCCATATTGACTCATCTAAGAAGATGTATGATGCCCTAACAAACCTCTTTTTAGTCAGAAACATTGGACAGGTAATGAGTCTAAAGAATTAGCTCGATGACATGAAAATGAATGATGATGACAACATAACATCATACTTTGTGAGAATATCTCAGTTAAGAGATCAACTACAAGCTATTGAAGAGATCATTTCAGAGAAGGAACTGGTAAATATAATACTCAATGGTCTTCCCAAGACATTGGATACATTTGCCACAAGCATGAACACAAGGAAGGAGTATCCAACATTTGAAGAACTTTGGACTTGCTGTGCACAAGAAGAATCAAGGATTAGTGCAAAAGAGAAACCCCAAAGTAAATATGATGATCAAGCCTTCACAACAAGGTTCAAGAATTTCAGGAATAAAAGGAATTTTGTCTCAAGGAAGAAGCCAAATCAAGAGAAAGATATGTAAAAAATACAATGCTTCAACTGTCGAAAATATGGTCACTAAAAGAATCATTGTCCCGAGCTAAATAAAAGGAAGAAAACGCACAAAGCATCAGTTGCCGAAGAAAGGAAACCCTCAAAGAAGACCAAGTAGGATAAAAAAAACTTCTTCTTCTAAGACAAGGTAACAATATTCTTCATAGTTCTTGTACTTACCATATTTACATAGTCTCTGTACATATCTTGCATATCTATTTCTTAGAAGATAAGATGATCAAAGAGAAACAATACCTATGGAAGAATAACAAGATAAGGATTGATATAACAATGAATCTAAGACAAGAAATACACATGGAAAGATGAAGTACATTGACAATCCTTGGTAACAATTCCTGTGGAAGATATTACAACTGCCGAAATCAGAATCAAACTCAAAAAAACCTAGAAGAAGTAAAAACTGAAAGAAGTCAACAATCAAAAGTAAAAGACTTGTGACAATTGGAAAAAGGCAATAAGGATGTAGACAAAAGCGTGGACTATCTTAGATGGAGGGAGTCGATTATATAATTCCAAAAGAATAGCATGCATTCATGCATGAAGCAAGGATTAATAGGACATTAATCCTAAATAATATGATCAATTGAAGATTATGAAGTATCTATCCATGTTCCCATCAATGGTAGAAACCATTAAAAGCAACACACGTTCAGTTTGAATTTAGAATAAGTCTTCTTCGAAAAAGAAGTCTTAAATTATCCCTGGTTGTCCATCCACATCCATGATCCTATGATGAAAGAAGCTGGAATATTCAGGGCATGCAATATATAGAAAACTCCATGAACCCAAGAGATAAACATAAACATGAGGAAGAACACGAAGATTCCAAGAGAGAAAGAAAAACTAGAACAACCAATCATTATATATAGAATCACAAGAATACTAGCTTGGTCTAGACCCACTAAAAGAAATCAAGTAGAAGAAATGAAAGTTGTGATGAAGAAAAATGTATGGAAGACTTATGAATGAAAGCATTGGGAGATCCAAAAATAAAGGTTCTCCCAGATGGAGGGAGAGGACTATGATGTTAGCTTGTTCTGGACATACCTCTATCCGAGACATTAAATCTCGTGCAATATCCATGGGTTGGAGTTTACATCAGATGAATGTAAGGACTGTTTTTCTCAACAGAGTAATCAAACAAAGAAGCATATGTAGAGCGACCTCAAGGTTTTGGGGTATACAAGAAAGAGACTCTTGTATGCATATGGAAGAAGACAACTTGGTGGAGAGCCTCCAATGCACAACAAAAGCATGGTGAAAACTTTCTATAATAGAGATATTGTATCATAATGGTTACTCAGAAGTCCAACATGATGGATTGCTAATCCATGAAAAACACTCATAATGACATAATAAGTACTAGTTGGATATGTTCTAGTTTGAGCCTTACCACGATGTCATAAGCTAGCAGGAAACAAAAGAGTTGAATTCAACCATGATATATTATAATGATCAGAGCTATATGAAGCCTTTAGAGAAAACCAGTGTTCTAGAAAGACCGAAGCACATTGAGATCAAGCATTACATTCTCCATGATGAGGTACAAAAATTAGAAGTGGTTCTCTAATATATATATATCCACAGATGAGCAGAAAGTAGATATTTTGGTAAAGCCTCTGTCCAAGATGAAAAAGTTTCCATACTCAAGAAACAAGATGGAGCTCATGGAGATGACTTCCTTATTGAAAAGAGAAGAGATGAATCCCAGGTTGGGAGGGAGAACTGATGTGTCATTGATTTATGGACAGTCATTTTTAAAGTTCGAAAAATGGTCCAGGATGAGCAGTTCCTTTCCAGTTCGGAAAGTGGTTTGAGAATTCTGACGGACATGCATTTTCCATTTCGGAAAATGGTATAGATTGAACGGTCATTTTCATAATGAAAATGGTTCGATGGATTGAAAATGTACCATAGATAGCGATTCCCCTTATGGCCAGTGTGGGGGAATGGTCTAGGACAATCTTTCTTCTTGGCAGTTACTCTCAGTAGTGGTCAAGAAGACTAGTCCGCCTCACCAAAAAATCATTCTTTCGAAGCTCACAATTGTGAGTAGTTTCGAAGAATGGTTTGTTTTGGAGGTTGGTGCAGGACAGTTATTTCCTTAGGAAATGGTCCAGACAGTCATTCCCTAGGGTAGATTCATTCTCTCCTGGTTGCACTTTTTTTAGTGTCAAATGAATGGCCCATATAGGTGAATGATCCAGGTTCAACAATCAGGGATAGACATTCTCTAGGGTAGACTCATTCTCTCTAGGTTGCACTTTGTTTAGTGCTGGAGGAATGGCCCAGATAGGTGAATGGTCCAGGCTTAGAAATCAAGATAATTATTCTTCTATGCTTGAGAAGAATAGTCTAGATAGCTCATGGATGATGTTTTACTTTTTGAGGGTAGATGGTCTTCCATATATCACAGATGTGAGTGGAAGAATGGCCCAGATGATTCAGTTTATATCATGACATTGTTATTCTGTGAAGGTTGATATCAGATGATATGATTTCTATGGAGACTGTATGTCTCCAGACAATATATGTATGCTACTGTGGTGTTGTGTTCCACTGGTTGTGACTATGTGTCACTGATTAATTAGCTGTGTGCTACTTGGTGTGGTAGTGTACCACTGGATTGTAGTTGTGTACTACTATGGATAGACACAATTGTGTTCTATTGAATGACATTGTTTTGATTGCCATGTATACCATCACTAGTGTTGAAAATCATTATCAGCCAGATGAATAGTTAGTGTGCTTGTAGACAGACATTCTCCAGGTAGAGAATGGTCAAAATAGAATAGATTACTGGTGGACAGGTATCCTCTCTGAAGAGAATAGTCCAGGGTGACAGTTTCTTAACATGACATGGACTAGTATGTTTCCAAAGGCACAAATTGTGGGCTGATTAGGAAAATGGTTCAGGACCAATATTTTCTAAGGCATATAGGTTGAGAAGGATCTCTATGACTTGATTAGAAAATAGTCCTAGATTGACATTTCTATAGGAATGGTCTCTGTAGTCCATCAAACAAATTTTAACCTCTGTTGGGATAGTCATTCTTCTAGGACACATGTACATATTAGAAGAATGGTCCTTGTATCACTCCTTGGAGTGAGTGACTTATTCAACATCATGTCTGATTACTCATATGGAGTATGTTTTCAAGAGATGATGTAGTTTATATTTTCATATGACATCGATAATGATTATAGTGCTCATGATCTAATCATGAGATAGTCTATATGACTATGATGATGCTACCGATTGAATGGTATGTTTGTGCTCAGGAACATTGCCTTTAATACCTCCCTATATTGGAGGGAGTGTTGATATTATGGTAGCTGTGGGAGGTATTTACCTCCACATGTAATCTTGATGAGAGTAGAATATTCTGGGAAGCAAGAAGCAACCCTAAAGCATTGAACATAACCCTAAAGGACAAGTCGGCTCAAGGAAATAATTAATATTAAATATTTAGTCTCCAGAATGAGAAGTCAGACCAGACAGCTCAGGAAACTGTATAATACAAGTAGCCATACCTAATTTTGTACACACTTCTCAGAATTGTAGTTGGGAAGAAGTACGCACTGCAGGAACTAGGCTAGTGCGCAAGTCTGGGGCGCAACTACAGCCGACATCTACCACAATATGGTTTCTTGGTTTAGGCTTGAAATTTTTGTTGGTTATGGTTGGAATTTCTGATCAGTATTGGTTACATTTATGCATTAGCCTTGGTTGGCTATTGGTTTTCTTCTAGAATCATTCTCTGTCAAGGTTAAGGTGCTCAGGGGTGGCTTCGGCCTATGGTTGGGTGACAATATTTCTATATTGTCTATGGTTAAACAAACACACCCATTATTTTCTAATAGGATGGCCATCACTAAGAAATATTTCTAAGGTGAGGTCCTTCATGGGAATTACAGGTTATTATAGAAGGTTCATTTAATTGTTTTCCAGAATTGCACACCCAATCACCTCTCTACAGAAGAAGGGTGTGAAAGAAGTTTTCAACACTTGAAAATATTTCTCACAAGTGAAACCATATTAAAAATTACTGACCCTAATGAAGATTTTATTGTATGCACCGATGCATGCAAAGAAGGGCTTGGTGGAGTTCTTAGTCAGAATGGCCATGTGGTGTGTTACGAATCAAGGAATCTAAAATAACACGAGAGATTGTATGCCACTCAATATTTGGATTTGGAATCTATTGTTCATGCCTTGAATATGTGGAGGAACTACCTCATGGGAAAGCGGTTTGAGTCGAGAATATACCACAATGGTATGAAATATTTATTCGAACAACCAACCTTGAATGAGAAACAAAGAAGATGGTTATAATTCCTCAACGAATATGACTTTGATATCAAGCACATCAAAGGTAAAGAGAACAAAGTGGATGATGCAATCAATAGAAGGGTACATGAAATACATGCTACAACCATTAGCATGTGCAAGTCTGATTTGCAAAACATAATTTTAGAGGATGCAAAATCAGTTCAGTTGTATATGGAACTAAAGGGAAAATTACAACAAGGTAAAATGAAATTTGAGAATTATAAGCTGAGGGAGGATTAAATTGTCATGATCAAGGGCATAATTTATGTGCTAGATGACCATGATTTTAAAAACATGCTATTAACAAAAATGCATAAAGTGCCTTATGCTGGGCACCCAAGCTACCAAAAGACATATCTAATTGTTAAAAAGCAATACTATTGGCCAAGTATGAAAAAGGAGGTTGCATATTTCATTGCTAGGTGTCTTGAATGTCAAAACGTCCAAGATGAACACACACACCCAGTTGCATTGTTACAACCCTTTCCTATTCCTGAGTGGAAATGGGAATTTGTAACCATGGATTCTATTACTAAGTTGCCCAAGACTGCTAAACAAGATGATTCTATTATGGTAGTTGTGGACAAGCTTACTAAAGTTTCCCATTTTGTTCCTGTAAAGTTAAATCACAAGACAACCGACATTACTGATATCTAATTGAAAGAAGTATCCAAAATTCATGGTATACCTAAGACGATTGTGTTTGACATATATCCCAAGTTCACATCGAATTTTTGGAAGGGGTTATTCAAAGGATTTGGAACATATTTAAATTTCAACACAACCTATCACCTTGAGTCTGATGAAAAAACAAAGAGAGTCAATCAGGTAATAGAGGACATGCTGAGAATGTATGTCATGGAAAAACTCTCAAAATGGGAGGATCATTTATACTTTGTTTAATTTTATTATAACAATGGTTACCACACATCTATAAAGATGATTCTGCTTGAGGAACTTTATGAAAAAATATGCAACAAAACAATAATCTCAAACAATCCAACTGATAGCACAATAGTTGGGCTAGACTTACTCAGGGATATGGAGGATCAAATAATGAAGATAAAATAGAACTTGAAGGATTACCCAAATAGGAAGAAAAGTTATGCTGATAAATATAAAACACCCATAGAATTTTCAGTGGGTGATCATGTATTTTTGAAAGTAAAATCAAGGAGAAGTTCCCTAAGGTTGGGAAAGTGCTCAAAACTAGAAGCACGATACTGTGGGACATTCAAAGTTCTAGAAAGGATTGGTAATGTAACACCCCAGGTTTCGAACCACCATTTTAAATAATGTATTGTTACAATGATGAGAGGCCTGAGTGCCCAAACAATTAGTAAAGGGCCAGTATGCCCAAAAAATGTAATGTTTTGATAATCATTAATAATAAACACATCGCTTGCTGTTAGATAGACAAGGACTAGAGTTATAGGGGGATATGATTCCACAAGAGAGGGGGCTTGAGGGTCTAAGTGTTTATTCCTATTTTAATTACCCTTTTGTCTAAGGAAGGGGATCAGTTACATGAGATTCTTGGGAAGGCCAGGAGGTTCTTGATTCCCCACGAGAGATAATTAAACCCACCCCTGGTCTGATTGTGGGGTTGGTCGTGGGTCATGGGTCATTGGTCATTGGCTTGTCCTCTCCTTCCCTTCTATTTTTCGTACCATTCTTTCTCTCACGCCCTTCCGTCCATTCACTTACCCATCCATTGATCCATCCTCACCTACGTCTTGGCTTGGTAAAGGGAAATGAACTACTGAGAATTAGCCACGGTATAGTTGGCTGTAATGGTCGCTGGTGCAATCCAAGAATGACTTGGGGCCTACATGTCTAAGATGCGTTGGCCTGTGCCCTATTTTTCTCACAACTGCGAGTTTGGAGAGTTCCAACATTGAGATTCTGGACCAACTATGCTGGAGGCCTTGAAAAAAAAGAGAAGGAATTCCTAAGGGATTGCATGGAAGAGAAGGGTGGAGGTCCATTCTCTTGGGCGGTACAGGCTGGGTAGAAGAGAGCTGGGTACTTGGATTGTTGTGGGTGTTGGGAAACCTGTGAGAGCTTGAGAGCTGACTGGTTTGGGAACCCAAGTACACTCTGGAACCATCCTTGTGGATTCATAGGCCTGGCTTGGGGGTGACACTGCTGTTGATATTTGGAGCAGTGGTGTCTACGGTTGGGTGGAACATCCTTAGTCTGCAGCTAGTTGGTGTCACCTTTTTTATAAAGATAAGTGCTCTTTGTTGTGATATTATTATTTGTGTATGAATGTATTTAGCTATGTATTTTAGTTATCATTTAACTAAATCGTAGATTATTCATGCTTGCTGGATATTACTGTGAATGTCTATTAAATCTTGTATCTTATGCATTCTTATTAATTAAAGAAGGTATCGGTAAGAGTACGAAGTTCAAGGGTGGGCTTGAAGGTAGCATGTCCTGACCTGTGGGTGGTTGGGGATGTTATAGATTGGTATCAAAGCTTCTGGTTGAAACACCGGGCCGGTATGGGCCAGGTCTGTTGGTTAGAGTCTCATGGTTACAGATCAAACTTTGACTGTGGATTTGAAAATCTTAGGAGGAATGGCGTTGCAGAATCTATGTAGGATTTAGATCATCAGAGATCAGTTGTAAGGGGTTCGAAGGATCGTGACCATCCCCCTTCGGATTCAGGAGTGATCGTGACTGAAGGATCAGGAGAGATCCGAGATCATTGGATCAGAGGACAAGTGAACAGGGGTCGTTTGATGTAAAGGAAGCAAGGGTTAAGGTCCCAACCATCGGATCCCATTGGATAGAGAGATCAATGAACAACTGACATTGTGGGGAACCAAGTTGCATGGGAGATAATTTTCCAAGGTAGTCTCACAATTGATACCATGGTTTCATCAAGGGGTTACGTTTCAGTGTCAGGAGAATTGCGGGGCGAAAAGCGGGTTACTCCAAACCACTGATGCATGCTCCCACAAATTGAAAGGAAGCAAGTGATGTGACATGTTAGGGATCATACATCGACACTTCGTATAGCCAAAGTAGTTTGGGGCTATCCATCATCAAGGAGAGACATGTGGCATGAGATCCACAACTCCGAAAGTTTGTGGATGAGGAGGAGGTGAAATAGCCGAAGTAGATCTTGACTGTCGATCACCAAGAGTTATGTGTCAGTAGATCAGTAAATCTGTTTGAGAGGTTTTCAGTTGATATTTGAAACTCCCGAAGCTTGGAGATCTGGAGAGCCGAAGTAAATCTCGATCATTTGATAATCTGAAATAACTCTCAGTCGCTAGATCATCCGGAGTAAATCTCAAGCGTCGGATCGTCTGAGGGGAATATGGGTTGTCCGATCCAGAAGAGACATGGTGTAAATTCGTGGACTCTGGGTAAAGACTCGAAGTGAATCTTAGTCGTCTGATCTAGGAAGACACATGGTAACAGATTGGCTAGTTCGGGAATTTAGAGTTCGGGATAATTGGAAGTGTGCTAGTATGGAAACTCCCAAAGTCTTGAAGCCCAAAGAGCCGAAGTGATGGGGAATGATGATGCCACCTAGAGGTGATGTGGATCCTAGAATGCCTGAAGTGTCATGGCTTGCAGGCGTCACCTGGGATGACATGGACACATGGTATGTGTGCCACATGTGAGTAATTTTTGAGCATATGGAGTATTGAAATGTCAGTTAGAACGTGACACGTGTCACCCATCTGATTGGGCCACATGATCGCTTCTAGTATTTCTCTACACAGTGACAGATCATGTAGTCCAAAGCCTAGGCACTCTAGAGAGGAAATATGTGATAGGTTGCATTGGGTCAAAAACTCCTGAAGGATGGAGTACATATCGACCGTTGATTCCAAAAGACACACATCGAAGGATCGTCTACTTCCCGTGAAAGCACTCCAAGAGAAATTGCAGGAGGAAAGTTTGAAACTTTCGAAGCCTGAAGAGATGAAGCAATTCACAACTGCTGATCTATGGGAGGACACCCATCGACAGATCATGAACTCTGGGTAAAATCATTCCAGGAGGAGGCAAGCAAGGAAAGTTGAGACTCCTGAAGCGCAGAGTCTTGAAGTGGATCTTGGTTGTTGATCATGAAAGAGGATGAGGACCGTTGATATGGTCCTGGATGAAAGTTTCGAAGTCTTGAAGCTCCGAACAAGTGCTTTTTCATCTAAGCATAGGGTCATGGCCATTGTTATATGCAGATTGAGAGCCAAGGGAAAGAGAGCTAAGGGCCGAATTGATTGTCTTCGAGATAGAAAGGTGCTAAGGAAGGATTTAGCCGCAGTTTCTAGTCATGGTCACCTGGGAAGGTGGTTTGAAGGAAGTGCATGCACAGGATGAAATTCTATGTCGGCCAAGGATAACAGGACACTATTATTTGTGGAGAATGGGGATATGATCTCCATAAAAAAAAAAGAGACATGGTTTGGAATTTTTTTTTATCATATACATAATCCTAACAAAATGGTCGCTTGCACATTTTGTAGAATCAAGGGGTTTAAACACATCAAATTAGGATGCGTATTGAGGAAATGGAAGAAGGTGAGGGAGCCTTTAGTCATGATAAGGAGGTCGAAGGCTAGAATACGAAAGTTGGTAATGCAGAGACAGAGTCCAATGGATGCAAGGGAAAAGGAGAGTAGGAAATGTTAATAGAAAAGGTAAGAAGCCTGAATATGGAAGTGAAGAGCTACAAATAAGACAATGAGAGACTTATGGGAGAAAAAAGTTAGATAAATGCTTGAGTGTTGCAGAGCTTAAATCGGTTACAGAGACAAATGAATAAGGGATCAAACTCAAGACAAGAGGAAGAACGAAGGTGCCATGAAAGAAGGGATGATCATGGAAGAGCTGGTTATTCCAGAAGTGATAGAAAAGCTCATGGACACCACCCACCTCCTTACTCAGAAGGAAATTTTTATGCATCAAAATATCTCGCAAGCAGTCCAAAGGTGTCTCCTGTCAGACACTAAAGAAGGAAACAAGAGGTAGATAGTTTGCAAGGGGAGCTAAGAAATCTCAAGCCACATTCCTTTGAGGGTGAAAGAGAAAGGGAAGAGGATGCCAAAGCATGGTTGCTTGGGCTTAGGAGATATTTTCAATTGCATAACTATTCATCCAACCTGGAAGCCAAGATTGCCACCTACCATTTACATGGGAAAGATGCAATGTGGTGGGACCAACTGAAGAAAGTGGAACATGTTAATGAAAGTAGGATCACTTGGAAGAAATTCAAGAAGTACTTCCAAAAGGAGTACCTCTCAAAGCATTTATATGACAAGAAAATACAGGAGTTCTTTGAACTCCTATTGGGAAGCATGACTATGGCAGAATACGAGAAGAAGTTCTTGGGATTGTTAAAGTATGTCAGGTTAATTGGTGATCAGAAAGTGAAAATACAGATATTTCTAAGTGGACTTCCATCATTTTATAAAAAAAAGATCAAGTATGATGAACCTAAGACCTTTATTGAGGCCATCAGGAAGGATAAATACTTGTATGAGCAAGGCCAGGGAAGAGAATCCCTGCAAAAATCTTGGAAGGACAAGAAAAATGTGAAGTTCGATCAGATTCAAACCTCCCTTCAATAGGAATGAGCCTAATAATCATCAAGATCAGTATGCTAAAGGAGATTCCAAGAAGGAAGATTCCTTGGGAAAAAGGGGAAGACCACCAATCCAATGTTGGGGATGGAAGAAAGATCACTTGTACGAGGATTTCCCATACAAAAAAGACAGAGTGAAGACTGTGCACAACATCCAAGAGGCTACAACATTCGAATATATGGGAAGAATCTATGAAGATTTAAATGATCGACAAACATAGTACCAATCCAATATGATCAAGGTGGAAGGTAAGATCATAAATCAACTTGTTGCTATTTTGATTGATTCAGGAGCAAGTCATTGCAACATTGATCCTAAGATAGTGGATAGATTACATTTGGAGAAAAGTATACTTGGAAAAGCAAGTTTGGTTCAACTATCCATTGGAACCAAAAGAAGAATCCATTACATGGTCAGAAGTTGTTCCATAAGTCCTAATGGCGTGAATACTAGTATTGATCTAAATATCATACCATTGGGGTCTTATGATATTCTGATTGGAATGGAATTTTTGGTCAAGCAACATGCTGTCCTAGATTTTCATAACAAGACATTTACATGTCTTGATGGAAATGGAAAACAAAGCACTGTGAAAGGAGTTCCAAGACCCATCTCTATAAGGGAGATTTCAGCCTTATAGCTAAAAATATGTTTTAGGAAAGGATGCCAATTGTATGCAGCTCATGTGGAAGAGCCATATAATACAAAGGGGCCAGGCCTCGAAGATTTCTCGGTACTACAAGAATTTGAAGATGTATTCCAAGAAATACCCAAATTGCCACCAAGAAGGGAGATAGATTTCTCAATTGATTTAGTGCCATGATCTGCCCCGGTGTCAAAAAAACCTTACAGAATGAGCACACCAAAGTTAAAAGAATTACAAATTCATTTGGAGGAATTATTGAAGAAAGGGTACATACGTCCAAGTGTTTCACCTTGGGGAGCACCAATAATTTTTGTCAAAAAGAAGGATGGAACCTTGAGGCTGTGTATTGACTTCTGACAGTTGAACAAGTACACTATAAATAACAAGTATCCTCTACCCTGAATTGATGACCTCTTTGATCAACTAAGAGGAGAAAATATATTCTCAAATACTGAACTGAGGGCAAGTAACCATCAGGTAAGAATCAAGGAAGAAGACATTCATAAGAAAACCTTTAGGACCAGGTATGGGCATTATGAATTTGTAGTGGTGCCATTTGGACTGACCAATGCACTAGTTGTATTCATGTGCTTAATGAATGGCATATTCAAGAATTTATTTGGATAAGTTTTTCATAGTATTCTTGGATGACATACTTATCTATAATAAGTTTGAAGAGGAGCATGAACATCACTTAAGACTGGTATTGCAAGTACTGAGAAAACATCAGTTGTATGCCAAGTTGAGTAAGTGTTCTTTTTATCAAAATAAGATCCATTATTGGGGACACATTAATTTAGAGCAGGGCATAAAAATAGATCTAGAGAAGATCGAAGCCATTAGAGGATGGCCAACACCCAGAAATGCGTAAGATGTCAGATATTTTATGGGATTAGTGTTGGCCCTTGACCAGGTTTTCTAGAAATGCTAGTCATGTTTGACCAATTTTGGGACTTCGACAGGCTGGTCGAAGACAAAGCACCAGGCGAAGCGGAGATCACGGGATCTCTCCACCTTTTGCAGACTTCTTTGGTTTTGGGTTTATGTAATGGGTATGGGATGTCGGCCCATGGGTTTTAACCATGCTTAGGCCCCTTTTGAAATGTATAAATAGAAATCTAGGCAATGTAAGTAGGGGGCGATGTTAATCTAAGTGCAAGTGATTGTAAGAGGCTTTGTGCATATTGTATGTTGAGACTTGCAGAGCTAAGTGCAAGTCATCTGTAGTTCTTTGTGTGAAAACTATGTAAGGCTCTGTGACTAGGTCTACTTAGGGAAGGAGGATCTGGAAAGGTGCGCGCATATCTCGTGTTCTATGCAGAGTGGGTTTTTAGGCTCTATGCTTGTAAGAAGATTGAGAGAATATAATAAAGAAGAAGAAGAGTTGGTGGACGTAGCCCCACACTGGGGGTGAACCATGTATATCCTGTGTTATGGTTGCTTTGTGTGATTGATGTGATTTATGCTTAGTGTTTTTATCTTTATATATGTTAGATGCATTTGATATAGTAGCTTGGTGCTTAGTGATGTTACTGAATGCTAGATCTGATCTATTTCTATGTGCTAAGTGCTTGGATGTGTTAGATCTTGTTGAATACTACGTTGCTATGTAATTAGGGTTTTACCTGCGATGTGAATAAGGGATAAATACTAATGAAGGTTAACTTCTAAGTGCTCTACAAAGTATTGTAATCACAAATCTGTGTCTCAACTAGGTTGCAAACACTTGAGTCCTGCAACCCCCCTGGATTTACTTTGGGTGAGACTTCATTTGCTTTGCGGGTGTTTTCGAAAGGGCCGATAGTTAGGGTTTTGTTGGTGCGCTGTTGAAGTGTTGAACCCCAGGTCTACCCCTGTGCCAACAAATGGTTCCATTGCCGGGACTTGAAACTGTGATTGATGGGAATTGAGGAAAAGAAAGCTCTATGTGTAGATCTGTTGCCCTAGTGCACAATACTATACTTGACCTGTGAAGCTATGTGCTAAGAAGAGAAGTCTGATCTGAAGAAAAGAGGTGAGATATTAAAGCTTTGTGCTTTGAAAAAGGTAAGATAAGTGGAAATTTTTGTTTCGAAAGAATGGATCTAGGTTTGTTTGATAGATATGGTCCTAGCTTGAAAACTAGGGCACAACTTGATGAAAGAAGATATGATATGAATAGATGTGATAGAACTAATGAAATATATGTTATCCCTATGCATAGACAAAATTATTGGACTAACAAGTGGATGCAGGATCCTAGAAATAATTTTTTGCAGGTCCATCACTGTGATCCTAGTGTGTAGTACAAGAAAGGTTGGGGATCATTCAAGAGAAAGAGAGGATTGACTCTTTGTTATAGTTGTAGAAGACCAGGACATCTTGCTAAGGAATGCCTAGGTAGAGGTCCTATTTGCCTTTGTTGTAAGGCTATTGGACATGAAGTTTTGGATTTCCCTAGAATGATTGCTAAGGTTGAGAAGATGAACATGAGACAAGAAAACCAAGAGGAAGGTAAAAAGATTCAGAATATGCTAAAGAACCAAAGAGAATCAGAGGCTATATTGCTACAGATGAAAGAAACACTGAATGATCACAGAGACACCAGTTTATCAGAGACCTTAAAAGAAAAAGAGTGCATAGAAACAAGAATAGGAGACTTCAACATAGACTGTGTATTGGATACATAAACACATGTGAATATCATGACAGAAAGTACTTGGGAAATTTTAGAAAAGCCTACTATGGTTCCTTCACTGGAAGGAATAGGATTGTTTAAAGGAAAGATGATAACCCTATGTGGAAGAATTTCCCATGTACCTATGATTGCTCATGGAACATCGACAGAAGAAGAATTCGAGGTTATTAAGTTTGTTGAGAAAAATGACCACTTTGCTCTTTTGCTAGGAAGAACCTGGATTTAGGAGAATAGCGTGCTTAATAGAAGAACATGATAACAATTCGAAGCAACTAAGGGCCAAAGACCTAGCCGTCGAAGTTGAAAGAACAAAAGAAGACTTAGAGAAATTATCCATACAAGAGAGTAGAGCACCTACTCCATTAAGAGGAGAAGTATTATCCTCGAATCTTGTGAAATACCCTCAACAGTGCGAAGTTACTATGACAATAGGAGATAAGAACAAGAACAGAAAAAGGAATCTAGAGACGCAAATCATAGGAAAGAAAGATAGAAAGCTTAGTAAGAAGAAATAAAATATAGAAAGGTTGCAAGAGGTTCCAGAGAGGACTTCACAGAAGGAAAGTTTGCAGAAATTGAATCTCACTGGAATATCAGAACATCACAGATTGGCACTTCGCCATGGCAGAGCAATATGACCATTAGAGGTGTCTTGATTGTTATATCGATGCTCCATAATGGCTAGAAACATAGTTATTTCCAAAGTCATCACCATTGGACCATTGGGACGGCACCATAATGGATGGAACTGCATTGATCAAGGCATTCCTTCCCATTGGAGGGATCTGTTATGATGTTATCTATTTATCCCGTTGAACGTTTACCGTTGACACTTTTGCAAATAGGTCCAGGAGGAAAAGGAACAAGCCACAAAGGCATTGAAACAAGTAAAATAAGAAGTCCTAGAGAAATGTTGGGTTGCACAACAAGAAAAAGACGACCTCTAGGTGAAGTTTCTAGAGGATAGAGCGCAGATCCAGAAGGAGAAAGAATAGCTGCTCGCAGAGTAGATGGGAGTTAAAGAAGCCGTCACCAGAGCACTTCTCTCTGTGACGGTCTTAGAACAGAGGGAAGAAGAAACTGCTGAGAGCCAGGTGGGGAAGCTCGCTAAAGCCATTCAACAGCTCCAAGCATGAATTGGAGAACTGGAACTACAAGTCGTGCCAAACACTCCATAGGAAGTGCGAGATCAGAGAGAGGAAATTGCCAGGAGCACAGTTGAGAGAATCAAGGCATTAGCCCTGGAATGCAAGCAACTCAGTAGTTGAAGTGCGCAGAATTATGAGCGCCTTGCAGAGGACCCTGAACTAAGGACATTGGAGTCACAGCTCTAGGAGGCAAAGAAACAAGCAAAAATAGTGCAAGCATAGTTGAATCCACTGTCAGCAGTCGAGAGAATGAAAAGGTTCCAGGAACAATGCATGGCTCAACAATAGGTCCATGTCTTCTGGAGTAAAGTCATTGAAGTGGCCAGAGGATCCAACCAGTGCAAGATGAAGCTTGCACACTTTTTGAGGAGATTGAAGGACAAGGTGCACAGTTAGAAAAAGAGGTCACCTTAGTTGAACAACGATTGGAAGGACATGTGATCGAGAAAGTTATCCAGGAGTTCACCAAGCAAGAGGCTTTGGCGAAGCAATAGTTCGAAGCATCTCGAGCCAAGCTCGAGGCCTTCGAGGCAGAGTTACCCAGATCAGAGTGACTTGGAATGAGTCACAGGTGAGTGTTGGGGGCATGTTGTCCCTTGACAAGGTTTTGTGGAAACGCTGGTCATGTTTGACCAATTTTGGGACTTCGACAGGCTGGTCGAAGACATAGCACCAAGCGAAGCAGAGATTGCGGGATATCTCCACCTTTTGTAGACTTCTTTGGTTTTGGGTTTATGTAATGAGTATGGGATGTCGGCCCATGGGTTTTACCCATGCTTAGGCCCCTTTTGAAATGTATAAATATAAATCTAGACGATGTAAGTAGGGGACGATGTTAATATAAGTGCAAGCGACTATAAGAGGCTTTGTGCATATTGTATGTTGAGACTTGCAGAGCTAAGTGCAAGTCATCTGTAGTGCTTTGTGCACAAACTATGTAAGGCTTTGTGCCTAGGTCTACTTGAGGAAGGAGGATCTGGTGAGGTGCACATAGATATCCTTTCCTATGCGAAGTGGGTTTTTAGGTTCTGTGATTTTAAGAAGATTGAGAGAAGATAATAAAGAAGAAGAGTTGGTGGACGTAACCCCATGTTGGGGGTGGTCCACATATATTCTATGTTATGGTTGATTTGTGTGATTGATGTGATTTATTCTTAGTGCCATTATCTTTATATATGTTAGATGCATTTGACATAGTAGCTTGGTGCTTAGTGATGTGAATGAATGCTAGATCTGATATACTTCTATGTTCTAAGTGCTTGGATGCTTTAGATCTTGTTGAATACTGCGCTGCTCTATAATTAGAGTTTTACCTGTGATGTGAATAAGGGATAAATACTAATGAATGTTAATTGTTAAGTGCTCTGTTAAGTATTGTAATCACAAATCTGTGTTCCAGCTAGCTTGCAGACACTTGAGTCCAACCCCCCTGCCTCTACCTCGGGTGAGACTTCATCTACTTCACAGGTGTTGCCGAAAGGGATGGTAGTTAGGGTTTTGTTGTTGCGTTGTTGAAGCGTTGAAACCTGGGTCTGCCCCTGTGCCAACAATTAGCTAGCTACTATAGAAGGTTCATAGTAGAGTTCTATAAGATTGTTGATCCCATCACTTCATTGCAAAATAGGGAACTAAATTTGAATGGACACTCAAGTGTGAAAAGAATTTTAATTCATTGAAGGAATTACTTACTAGTGCACCTGTGTTAAATATTGCTAACCCAAATGAAAGTTTTGTGGTATGTACAGATGCATGTAAGGAAGGACTTAGGGGAGTCCTCACGTAAAATGGACATGTCATTGGATATGAGTCTAGAAAGCTTAAGAAACATGAGAGGAACTATGCCACACATGACTTGGAACTTGCTACCATTGTTCATGCCTTGAGGATGTGGAGGCATTATCGCATGGGGAAGAAATTCAAATTAAGGATAGACCACATTGGCCTGAAGTATCTTTTTGAACAACCAACATTGAATACCAAACAAACAAGATGGCTGGAATTTTTAAGTGAATATGACTTCGATATCAAGCATATGAAAGGAAAGGATAATAAAGTTGTCGATGCACTTAGTAGAAGAGTGCATATCATGCATGCTAATGCTGTCTGTATGCATCAGTCAGACTTGAAGAGAAGAATTTTAGATGGTCTTGTTACAGACCAACATTACCTATAGGTAAAGAAAACTTATAGCAAGGAGATGTACAACAGAAAATAAAGAAGTATGAGATAAAGGAAGACAAATTACTCATGCATAAGAATAGAATCTATGTTCCTAGTTCTAGAGAACTGAGGAATTTGGTACCAAAGGAAATGAACAATGTTCCTTATGTTGGACATCCCGGTTACTAGAAAACAATTACAACAGTAAGAAGCCAGTTCTTTTGGTTGGGAATGAAGAAGGATGTTGTTGATTACATCACTCAATGTATGGAATGTCAAAAGGTGAAGGATGAGCATAGGCACCCAATGGGTTTGCTGCAACCATTGCCAATTCCAGAGAAGAAATGGGAAGTGATCACCATGGATTTCATCACAGGATTACCCAGAATGAATAAGCAACATGATTCAATCATGGTGGTGGTTGAAGAATTAAAAAAGGTTGCTCATTTTGTGTCTGTGAAGACAACACATACAACAACTAATATTGCAGAAAGTTTCATGAAGGAAATCGCTAGGTTGCATGGGATACCTAGGACAATTGTCTCAAACAAAGATACAAAGTTTACCTCCAATTTATGGAGGGGATTGTTTAAAGGATTTGACACAAATCTAAACTTTAGCACAACATATCATCCCCAAGCAGATGGGAAAATGGGGAGAGTCAATCGAATAATTGAAGACATGATGAGAATGTATGTGATGGATAAGCCATCTAAGTGGGAAGATTACTTACACTTGGTTGAGTTTGCATATAATAATGGGTATCAAGATTCATTGAGAATGATCCCATTTGAAGCCTTATACGGTAGGAAATGCGACACTCCAGTAAGATGGGACAACCCAACAGATAGAGTGGTACTTGGGCTGGAGTTGCTCAAGGACATGGAAGACTAGGTGGTTAAGATGAAGCATAATTTAAAGGCAGCTCAGGATAGAAAAAAAGTTTATTCTTACAAGAACAGGACAATTAGAGAATTTAATGTAGGGGAGCATGTACTTTTGAAAGTGAAGCCCAAGAAAATATCATTGAAATTGGGTAGTTGTACAAAGCTAGCAACCAGATTCCGTGGTCCATTTGAAATATTGGACATAATAGGGCCAGCTACATACATGCTTGCATTACCTATTTCCATGAATGTGCATAATGTATTTAATGTATCTTTACTAAAGAAATATGTACATGATCCTAACCATGTTATTGATTGGCATCTGATTCAGGTAGAGATGGAGGGAGAATTTCAGGTTCAGCCAGTACGGGTATTGGACAGAAAGGTAAAAATGCTCCAGAATCAAGTTATAGAGCTGGTAAAAGTTCAGTGGATCTGCTACGGTCATGAAGATGCTACCTCGGAGCATGAAGATGCCATGCGCGAAGAGTACCCATAGCTTTTTGAATAAATTTGAGATTTTGATCTCTATTTTGTATATGCACCGAGGACAGTGCCAAGATAAGTGGGAGGGGATGTAACACCCCATCTTTCGAACCCCCATTTTAAATAATGTATTGTTACAATGATGAGATGCTTGAGTGCCCAAACAATTAGTAAAGGGCCAATATGCCCAAGAAATGTAATTTTTTGATCATCATTTATAATAAACACATCACTGGCTGCTAGATGAAGAAGGACTATAGTTATAGGGGGCTATGATTCCATAAGAGAGGGGGATTGAGGGTCTAAGTGTTTATTCCTTTTTTAATTACCCTTTTGTTGAAGGAAGGGGATCACTTACCTGATATTATTGGGAAGGAAAAGAGGTTATTGATTCCCCATGAGAGATACTTAAACCCATCCCTCGTCTGATTGTGGGGTTGGTCGTGGGTCATGGGTCGTTGGTTGTTGATAGTTGGTCATTGGCTTGTCTGCTCCTTCCCTTCTATTTTTCGTACCATTCTTTCCCTCACGCCCTTCCATGCATTCACTTACCCATCCATCGATCCATCCTCACCTGTGTCTTGGCTTGGTAAAGAGAAAGGAACTACTGAGAATTAGCCATGGGATAATTGGCTGTAATGGTCGCTAGTGCAATCCAACAATGAATTGGGGCCTATATGTCTGAGATGCGTTGGCCTATGACCTGTTTTGCTAACAACTGCGAGTCCTGAGAGTTCCAACATTGAGATTCTAGACCAGCTGTGTTGAAGGCCCTGGAACAAAAGAGAAGGACTTCCTGAGGGACTACGTGGTAGAGAAGGGTGGAGGTCCATTATCTTGGGTGGTACAGGCTGGGTAGAAAAGAGTTGGTTACTTGGATTATTGTGGGTGCTGGGAAACCTGTGAGAGATTGAGACCTGACTGGTTTGAGAACCCAAGTACACTCTGGAACCTTCCTTGTGGATTCATAACCCTGGCTCGGGGGTGACATTGCTGTTGAGATTTGGAGTAGTGGTGTCTACGGTTGGGTGGAACGTCCTTGGTTCGCAACCAGTTTGTGTCACCTTTTTTATAAAGATAAGTGCTGTCTGTTGTGATATTATTATCTGTGTGTAATATCCCTCAGCTGAATCCAATTGTAAATGTAATATAAGTGTACTTAAGCTGGTGAGCTATTTTGACATCATTTTATAATGCACTCCATATGGCATAGTGCAGGCATGAACTGCACCGTAAAACAATGTAGTATGCATATTTCATGATACCGCACACAGTAACTGAAGTGCACGTAGTATGGAGGACAACAAGCCTCACATATATGATATGTGTTATAGGCTGGTGAGCCAATTATTATAAGATGGGATGCTTATGTTTTGGTATTAGGTCAGAACGCCTAAACATTAAAGACCAATGAACCTATTTTGTACATGATTCATGATTAATATAAAATACATTGTTGCACGGAGACCGACCATGATAAAAGAGACGGAGGATTGAACTTCACCAGTTAGGGAAAGGGAGGGCCAAAAGTCAAGGGAATATTATNGGATAATTATTTTATCCTAAGTTCTAAAGTTGGGGACAAGTGGACCAAAGTAACTTCTGATATGACAAGTGTCAAGTTGGGGACATGCATTAATATCGTGGGGGACTTAGCTCATTTGGTCACTTTTCATGAGGATTTTCTTACCAGCAGTGGAACCATCATTTAGACCATCACTTTCACGAGGAGTTTCACAGTGATTCCTTTCCACGCTTAGTTATCCAGTCAATGATTCCATGACCATTTTCACTCATGCATTCCGTTATCCTTGAGACATCCATTTCTCCATTTTCGAGCTCGTTCCCATAACCTTTTTTGGTTGGTGTACCTGGTTAGCTTGGAGCGGGATTGAAGAAGCGGGTTGTCAGGCCCGCGAGCAATTCTTCGAGCGTGAGAATTACTGGGGATTGATTCCTGAAGGTGCTAAACTGCAGCTACAGTTCTCTGAGACTTTCGGTTCGACCTGTTGCTGAAGCCCTGGAAGGGAAGTGGGGCAGCCGAGGGACTATTGAGCAGAGAAGGGGCACACTTCCTTGGGTGGGACAGGTAGGTGGGGAATGAAAGGCTGTAGGCTGTTAGTTGAGTGAGCACCTGAGACAGAGTCTTTCTTGTTGTCCATGAGCCTTAGCCTGGTTAGGAACCCTTTACCTAGGTGGAGTTCAGTCCCAGCTCGGGGGTGACTTACTGTTGAGAGTGATGAACAGTGTAGTCTAAGGATGGGAGGTTCATGGATGGTCTATATGCAGTTGGTGACAATATTTCCAAGATAAGTACCATTCGTATGATAAAATGATATGCGGCATTGTTATTTACGTGCTTATGTGATTATAATTGCCTGTATGTTTATGGGCATTTACTTGTATATGCTTCATATCTGTGGTTACTGTTATTTCAGTATAAAGTCATATATTACAGAATGTAATGGTTCATTAATGTTTATATGTAAATATTCCGCAAGAGTGTTGTATGCACCTGTTTAAGTTGCATGCAGTTTTAAGAGAAAACTTATGTGGCATAGCTCAGTTGATTATTGGGTATGTTACCGTATGTTCCGCAGTAAGAGAACGAAAGCGTTCCCTAGAGTAGCATGGCTCGACCTGTATAAGGCTGGAGATGTTACCAACTGGTGTCAGAGCATGAGAGATTGTTCTGGAGTGGTGTCCCCCGGACTGCGGGTGGCTGGGGGAACATTACAAATTGGTATTTGAGCTTCATTTCAACACTGAGCTTGGATGGGCATAAGGGGTTTAGTTGAAGCGAATATTCATAGAAGAGTAACTTCGAAGTGACTGAAATTCAAGTCACGGAGCATCC
>JASDQU010818334.1:11795-35607 GCA_032191745.1 Picea mariana | reverse complement strand
GAAGCACCATTCCCTCCATCTCTGCCTGGAGTCTTGTCACCACCGCCTCCCTTATGCATTGAAGGGTTAGAGCCTTCATCCTACGACATCATGGTTCGTTCCAACATGACCTTCATCATATCTCTCATCTGCATGAGAGTCTGCCTGAGATCTACTTCTTCATCTGGAACATGTTCATGATCATCTACATGTGCCATGCTTGGTGAATGTCTCTCTGCAATCTGCGGTGAATGAAACTACTTCCTCCTCATCGGATAAGAAATTGGCTCCACAAGTTGACCTTCTCCTCGTGTGAGTTTCAACCTTGTGAGCATCAGAAGCAAAACTTGCAAAACAATCAAGTCTTCAAAACTAGTGCTCTGATACCAACTTGATCTAAAAATGAAGAAGACTTGATAAACTTGATTAAATTAATTGCAAGTGAAATGTTATGTGTTTAAAGCAACCAGATCAATTTGCAACACATAATAAATGATTACTTATGTAGAAATAAACATAGACAACAGCATAAATCATTGAACATCAAACATAAACACAACAACTTGATAAAGTAGTTCACCCCACTCCGGGCTACATCTCCTGGTCCAACCTCCAAATGGATCTTTTATATTAAATTGCTCAAAGTGCTTAAAAACATGTCTTACAGTGCTCAAATCAACAAACTGACTGCTTCAATGGCTCTGCAGCATCCCAAAACCCCTGTTTGGGCTCTTTTGGCACCTGAAACGGTCGAAAAATGAAGAAGATAGCCTCCTTGAAGTTCTCCCCTTCAACTATGCTATCTCTGGTTCTACAATTCGCACCCTTGTGCTTCAAACCTAGCACACACGCTCTTTAAAGACGTAAAAACCAAGACCCATACGCAACCGCGCATCGGTCCAAACCGTAGAACGGTTAGGGCGCCTCCAGCCCCTAACCGCCTCAGCACTGGGTCGTATGACCATGGGACCAAAGGCGCGGCGAAAAAGTGGTTACCCCCATTTGATAAACCGTGTAACCAACTCAAACCGTGCGCAACGGTACAACCGCGCGTACACATTGTAATATGGTAAATGGCATATAATATAACCATAGGTTATAACCCCGCGCGAATTATATTAACACATTATATATAATATACAATGTATATTTGAAACCCCGCGCATTATAACATATAACTATATGTTATGGTTTGAAACTTTATGTTATGGGTCGGGGCTAAGCCCCGACCTGCCCCCCTTTCCATACATTACAAAACATAAGCTTAAATATATATGCGAATGTACATATAAAAAGGAGCAAGTGCGAATATGTTGGCTAGCGAAGTGTTTCAAAGGCTTTGTGTTGTGAGAGGTCCGGGGGTCAAACCCCGCAGCCTCCAATAGTTTTACAAAGCAAATTTAAGCCATTCAAATAAGAGACACGTGGTGCCCAAGCATTGGGCCACGTGTCCTCTTCTCATTCGTTTCCAATACAACACGTGTCAACTCGTTATTGGTCCACAAACATCCAACCAAAAGGCATCACATCATCCATCTGCCATGTCAGCATGATGGTACGGCCTCCACGTGGCCATACAGACTGTACGGATAGGTACAGTCAGCGTCCCAAATTTTTCCCTGTTTGACTTGGTGGTCAAATCACGATATCTCCTCCATACGGACTCCATTTGTGAAAGTAAATATACTGCCGAAATCAGGAAAACGAGACAGACGCAATGGAACTGTTTTTATCACATTCCGAGCACTTTGAAAATTGAGCAAAATTTGATCCCCTGATCACGATATGACTCTCTCATTCATTAAATCGAGAAGTACTTCTATGACGGATTTAACAAGCACAATGAGCTTGTCGGACATACGCACTCGGGAAAGATAAGCGGGGTCACGATGATCTCAAAACACTACACTAGGGTGAACGATCTGCTTGCAATAATCATTGTATACAATTACGAGTTCTGCAGGCTTCAATTTTTCAGTTTGCAAAAGTGTTATTCGTGCATGGTGTGACGAGATAAATAGGAAATTCATCAATGGTCTAGTTGCAATGGGTATGAATCTTTCATGAACGTTGATCCATCTATTATGGCATGGTCCAACAGTCTGGTGGTGATCCCTTAATGATTTTCCATCTATTCAGGGTGGAATTTGAATGGGTATATCGGTCCAACGACTATATTGTTGCGCCATGGCGAAGTGCTAGATTTCATTGTTTTGATATCTCGACGAAGCTCAATTCTTGTGATTTTTCCTTCTGCGAAGTTTTGTCTGGAACCTTCTGTAACTTTTCTATATTGGCTCTCTTCTTACTTAGATTCCTAGCCTTCTTCCCAGTGAGATTCGTCTCATTCATCCTTNCAGCATAGTCACTTCGTGCTGTTGAGGTTCTTTCTTCAGATCGAAGGGTAATACTCCTTCCTCATATGGATTAGGTATTTTAGTCTTCTGTGGTTCCTCTAATTATTTTATAGCTTTGACATCCATGTCCCTGGTGTTCAATAGATGAGATCTGTTCTCTTGTTCCTCCATCAAGTAGGCGATCCTTCTAGTCATAAATTCCATGAGTTCTTGCTTCTTCTGTTCTAGGGATTCCTTTTCTTCTTTTCTCTGGATCTGGTCTTTTTCAATCTAGATCTTGAATAACAAAGATGGAAATGGAGCACGGTCCTCAATAAATCTAATGACTTCAAACTCTTCCTCTATCGAAGCTCCATGGGTACTCATAGCTATTTGGGTAATTCTGCCACATAGGGTTACCATATTTCCTTTAAACAACCATATTCTTCCTAGTGAAGGAACCATAGCAGGCCTTCCTAGGGTTTCCCAAGTACTTTCTGTCATAATGTTCATCCGTGTTCCTTCATCTAGAACATAGTCAATGTCGAAGTCTCCTATTATTACTTCGATTTTCTCCTTTTCTTTGAAGATATCTAACAAACTGGCATCTTTATGTTCATTCAGGGTTTCTTTCATTTTCAATAACATAATCTCTGATTATTTCTGGGGTTCTTCTATAATCTTAGTATCTTGAACTTGCGCCATATTCAACTTTTCAAGTCTAGTAATCATACTAGGTCAATCTAGTACTTCATGGTCCATAGCCTTACAAAAGAGGCAACTAGGGTTTCTCCCAGGGCATTCCTTAGCAAGATGTCCTGGTTTTCTGCAACTTTAACAAAGAGTTAATCCTCTCTTTCTCTTCCATGATCCCCAACTTTTCTTGTACTGCGCGGTAGGATCATGATGGCTAGCCTGCAAAAATTTCTTTCTAGGATCCTGCATCCATTGGTTAGTCCAAAAATTATTTCTATGCATAGGTATAACATATCTTTCATTATTCTTATCAAATCTATTCATATCAAACATTATTTCATCTAACAATGCCCTAGTTTTCAAGCTAGGACAAAATCTATCAAGCATACCTAAATCCATATTTTAGAAACAAAAATTTCCGCTTCTTTTACTTCTATAGATTACAAAGCTTCCAGATCTAAGAAATTTTAACTATTCTTACCTTTATCAGAGCACAAAGCTTACAAATCTTACCTCTTTTTGTAGATCTGACTTAGAAACTTCCACTTTAACCTTTCTTAGAGCACAAAGCGTTCATATCTGACTTCTTTTCTTCCGATCTATCCTTCCTTCTTCAATACAAATATTTTTGGATCAAGTGGATCACTGCATACTAGGGCATAGGTCCATGCACATAGCTTTTAAAATTCCAGGATGAAATTTCTGCACAAAGCTTCTTATTCCTCAATTCCCAACAATCACATTTTAGGTCCCGACAATGGAACCGTTTGTTGGCATAGGGGCAGACCTAGGGTTCAATGCACCAACAAAACCCTAACTACCGACCCTTTCGGCAACACCTGCGAAGAAAATGAAGTCTCACCCGAGGTAGAGGCAGGGGTGGTTGCAAGACTCAAGTGTTTGCAACCTTAGCTGGGACACATATCTGTGATTCTAACACTTAACAGACACAATAGCATATATCATTCATTTGTATTTAACCCTCATGGCACTTCGCAGATGGCACAGAGCACCGCAACATTCACTTAAAACTAGGTTAAGTTATCACTTAGCAACAACAAAATAGGTCTAGCACTCAACACTTTCATATATGTCAGATCTACACCCATACATCTAGGAAGCACAAAGAAAAGTAGATCTATCCAAGTATATCATAGAAAATCACATAGCATAATCATATCAAAGCACAACACACAGGTTTACCATGGTTCATCCCCACCCTGGGGCTACGTCCACAAAGTCTTCTTCTTCTTTATTAGCTTTGGTCAATCTGGTTACAACACAGAGCTCAAAATTGTACTCTGCATAGGACAGGAAATCTGCGCGCACCTTGCTAGTTCCTCCTTCCCTGAGTAGATCTAGTACATAACCTTCTTACATTATATGCACTCAGCACTTATAACACTTGCACTCAAATTTTCAAGTCGGTCACACAATATACACAAAGCCTTTACTAGCACTTAGCTTATTTCCCTCTCTTACATTGCTTAGCTACTTATTTATACTTTACAAAATAGGTCTAAACATGGGTAAACCCATGGGATGACATGCCATACCCATTACATTATCCCCCAAAACCCAAAAAGGACCCAAGAAAGGGTCTAGCTTCTACGATCTCTGCTTCGCGTTACGCTCCATCTTTGTCAAGCTGTCAAAGTTCCAAAAATGGTCAAATATGACCAAGTGTTTCATCAAACTTGGTCAAGGGACAACAGATAATGACACTACAAAATAGACACACACATCATTAATTTCCATAAAATTGTGAATGCATATCACATTTTTACTGACGTTAGTATAAAAGAAGAATCATGTATTCAAAATACATACCCTTAGAAAGTTCATATGGTCATGCGATTTCAACCCTGAAAATTTCTCGTCTACAGTGAAGTAACATCATAGAGTCGAACCATATAAAGAATGTGCCTTCACACCCATTATAACATACTTCACCATGGAAATATCACTTTTCTTCAAAATACATGGGACACCACCTTTAAAATACCAAGAGAGACCAACCTCTCCTCTAGTTTCATTTCTTGGCCAATGTCTCTTTTTAGTGTTCGAAGAAATAAGATCTCTCCTAACAACTAATGTGTCACTTTTATTCAATAATATGTACCTCCATAAAGAAGATGGATTTTTTTTTAATATATGCATGGGATCTAGTAAGTGGACAATATTAAGATGATCCCAATATGGAAGCTCATAAAATACAAATTTCCTTTTCATCTCGATGTGAATTTTCTCAACATAGGTGTCAAAACATTTAGGATCATCGAACATAGGTTCCCCATATGAATCAAACAATTCTGATATTTCCTTCTCCTTCTCTATGTCATATGCCCTATTCCAATCTACTGGTGTCATTATTTTAGGTCTTCGAGTTCTCTTTGGTTTACCATTGAAAGAAGATGTAACTCTTCTATAAGGGTGTTCTTCTGGGAGGAATACCCTCGAATAATCATACAATGACTTTCATAGGTTGTTGGACTACCTAGCCTTTACAAAAGGTCCACAACATTTGCATCCATGATAGAATTTTGTTACAAGCCCTACGATGTTATCATATGCATATCATGTTCTTTAAAAAAATATAGTTTCACTAAATGAAGTATACCAAATACAATTATAGATATAAACAAATCGATGAACATGCTTACCAAAGCAAACTCCTAGTCTTGGATAATCGTGCGTGGTGTACACACATATTCCATACAATGTAAAAGACCTCTCCATTGGGATGTGCCTTGATACATCATATATATATCCCTTCCCATAATTTCTTAAATTCATTGATTAGTGGTTGGAGGTAGACATCCATTCTCTTCAATTCTCTTTTACCCATGACTATAAGAGCCAACATAAGATGTTCATTCTTCACAAACACCCATGTGGGGATATTGTTATTGATCATTACCACTAGAAAAACATAATAAATTTTGTTTTGGATGGAATACGGGTTAAATCCATCCATAAATATGCTCAATCAAAGGATTCATACTTCATCCTTGAATTTATCGGGCCCTGTATCCTCTATATTATTCATGGCTATTGAATCTATTGGGATTCACATAACTCCTAGCTCACTTCTATGTGAGGCATGCCACCCGTGCAACATGGCTAATTTTTTTCATTGAAAGAGACTTTGAATCCTTGGAATTACAGGCATGTGCCTCAATATCTTATGAGGGGGACTATGTGCCTTACCCTTGTTTTTTTAATATATGGTACCTATCATTCCCACATTCTAGACATATATCTTCTTTTTCATATTTGTTTTTGTATAGAATACAATCATTCATACATGTGTGGTCTGATATGTACTCAACACCCAACATTTTCAGCATTTTCTTTGCCTTTGTGCAACTATCAGACAAGATATTATCACTTAGAATTACCTTGTCTTTGAGTAACCTGTAATTAGTGGGCAATAGAAATGTACATTGTCATTAAACATGAATAAAATCAACACTTTTCTTCCTTCATTGTATGACAAGATTCCTTGAACATTTAGGGGACTTAATGGTTAGTTACATCAAAAGTGTTGAGAAAAATGCATCTGACATACCATACATTTATTTCAAGTTGTATAGTAACATTGTTGTCCCTAGTTGGGTAGACCTTGCAGATCCCTATACTGGACCAAATAAAGGGGTGGTGGAAGCAGATTTCAGGCTTTCGTAGAAGGTATCTATGACATCGACATCATCCCCTAGTTCATTTTACTAGAATGCATATAACAACATTCCCTCCATGGCCTGGGTATCCTACAAGAAATCATCCATACTAACCTCTATATCATTGCCTCCATCCCTAACATGTGAATACCTAGTGTTATTGTCGAGGTTTTGAATTGGTGACTCGGGATGTAGTGGGAATTGAATAGGTGGTTGTTTCAACCATTCTCAGTATGCTTCCTCTCTAAGTTGTATTCGTTTAGAAGCAATCTCGCGATTTGGGTTATGCATGTCATACTTTTATGAATACTTGATTTCTTGAAGTTTATGTGATATTCTTTAACCTACTTATAAATTTTTGAATGAGATTATGCATTTTTTAGACTATGGACTAATGTTGAAGAAAGTAGGTTGAGTCTTTGGCACCTTTTTGTAATAATCTCCATTAATGAGCAACCAAATCCACATGAGAGAAAATTGGGATCATGTTTCCTCTTGTTACCCCTCATGTTGACATGAGTGGTAAATGGCCTTGTGCAGATTGTTGGTGTGATTCTAGTTTTCAAAAGGTTGGAATATTAGTGGACGTTGCTTCAAGGGTATATTTTTTCTTCACAAATCTCCATCATGGTGGTCACTTGGTCATTTCCTAGTCACTTTCACTTAGTTTTGCATGCTTGTACTCCAACATGGTGATACATTTACCTAGTTCCATTCACAATCATGTAATTTATGTAGTTTTACCTAGGAAAATTGTTTATTGCATGCATATTATAACTTTTGCCCAGGTAAAATCCACTTCCTACATACATTTTCACCACTTCTTACCATTTGGGCCTAGGTGATTTATGTATGACATCACATATTGACATTTTCCCTAGGTAAAACCCTTAATTACACTTACATCCCACTTCATTCCATGTCCTAAGAGGTGCATATCATAATTAGCTTAAAATTCCTAAGTCTTACCTTATAATAACTTCTCAATTCTTATATTTTCACTTTTTCTAGTGTGAACATAACTAACTAGTTTGAGATATTCTAATTAAAAATTTTAAAATCCTAAACCTTAGGTTGAGTGCCTAAGTATTGGTCTATTAACACTTTATTGTTCTAATTATTCATTGAGACCTTTTCCTTAAGTTTCACTTTCTAATTGGTCACTAGCATTTTTAACTTAAAGTCCATGTGGTACACATGAGACTAGGCACTCCCCCTTTTGACATGTATTGAAGTGAAATACTAGCCTATTAATACTTAAATGTTATAAATATCCATTGAGGCCTACTTCCCTAAATTTTATTCTTAAATTCACTAGGGAACATAGCCTTATGTCCATGAGGTACACAACTTAAGTTAGTGCTTCCTCCTTTGGCACATATGTTGAGATAAAAACATATGACAAAAAGCGAATTCACATTAGCCTCATAATATTCTTGTTCACAGGTGATAACATTTTCATGATACATCTTTATCCTTTGACTGGAATTTTGAGGATTTATTTGGTCTTCAAGTTTTACTAGGAGCTTCTTATCAATGAGCCTTAGGTTTTTAACCTTCCACCTCATCCATCCAACTCATCCACCCTATCCACTCATGCACAGATCCCTAGGTGGTGCAATCCAATATAAAGACTTATCCACTTCTTGCATAACCCTGTTCACATTTTACACACATGTAATGTGATTAGTGATGGTTTGTCTTGGTTAAAGTACACCCATTTGCACACATTTTGAGGATATCTCATGGATTTCACGAAGGCCCATTTTCACAAGTGTTAAGGGTGCCCCTTCCAGGGTGAAAATTTTAAGGTCGACTTGGTCAAAGTGGATGCAAATGCACATTCTTCAAGGGTGCACTCATTCTCTCTCTTCTAGGGAAAATTCATGCATGATGAAGGTTTAAATGTGTTTATTTCAGTCAAAGTATTCCACAAGGCATAATTGTGTAGGGAACACTTGCTAAAGGATTATTTTGGAGTTTTCTTGGTTAAATGGATTCTAGAAAGAGCACTCAAGAATTACACTTGGAATTGATACATTTCTAGAAGATTTCCCTCATAAATGAGACTTTACACATGGAAAACCACTCATTTTCTTGGAAATCCTCCCTACCAAGTACTATTATTATTTGGAGGTGTTTATTTATAGGAAAGTTCCCTTATCAAGGAGTTTTACACTTGGCACTCCTACACACTTATTGGAAATTCGCTCTTCCTATTTGACCAAGACTTTTATGATTATTTTACACATGAAGAGGAAAAATGTCATCTATGTTTTTCTTTTATATGAAGAAAAGGATGGAAGAAAGGGACATGTGCGTTACACATTATTTTGGTCACTCTAGTGATGTATCTACAAGTTATGTGTCCAGGCTCTCATGAAGACCTTTTTCTTGAGAAAAGTGACTGTTGTATTCTTCTAAAAAGACTATTTTTAAGATAAGTTCGCAGCTTGCATGTGTTATAGGGTGAAAAAATCCTTCATTCTCTTAGGAAATCCTATACTTGGAGTGTGGATTGTTCACAGTCTGCTCTATAGGTAGGGTGAGAACCTGTTTCAAAGCATGGAAAAGAGAAGAGCTTACGAAGGTTCTAGAAGATAATCTTCTAGAAAATGAGTTGACATTCACATGGTTGGCATCTTACTGACTTCTCAGATTTAGTGGGATCATCCTCATCCATTTAACCATCTCTCCTCCTATATAATGAAAGGTTTCTCAAGGAAGAGGTTAAGCAAGATTGAATGAAGAATTGATGAAATAATTGTGTGAAGAACTCTGTTTGGATTGAATCTTGAAGACTCTATTTGTCTATCAAGTTCTACTGGATATTCTTCATGCAAGTGTAGAGCAAGTGTGTGTGTTGGAGCCAAGGATCACTGAAAGGAAGCTTGCGACATCAAGGCAATCTGGTTATATCTTCTACTTTCATTTAATATAATACAGTGGCATGTCCCTTTCCTATAAAATCACTCTTATTTTATTGCATAACTCCTTGATCATATGCATAGGTTAACATTGAATATACTTTTCTATCTTCACTTTGGTTGGTTTGTGTTGTCTTGGACCTGATTTCACAAGAGCACCGAAGCGAAGTAGGAACAACAAAGACCTAAGGAAGCGATATAAAGGTATGTCACTCATTCCTTCTCGGTAGTAGATTCAATGACTGCAACTTAGAGAAAGATTCATGTCCTGTCCTGTTTTTTTCTAGATCCAGGTGGATCTAGGGAGATCAGTTAGTGTCCGCACCTACCGATTTATCCAGTAACAAAATTGGTGACTCCACTGAGGATACAACCCATTTTGTGGTTTTTTCATGGCCATTTTCTCTTGACCTACCCATTTTCATTCCCAATCAATCTCTGAGTCTTTAGAAGATCCTTACAGACTCTCTGGATCCAGAAGTCCACTCAAAAGTTCTGTCCTTTTTCCAAATTTTGCTTGATTACAAACCTTCTTGCACTATACCTTTCTGTGGCTTGAAAGAATCACTGAAGTTCACACCCTAGTGTTCAATACAGTGTGACCTTCTTGTACCCTGCCTGTGTCTAGGATGCAAGAATCCCCAATTCTCGCACTGTACCCCACTACCAACTGCGAAATCACTTGTAAAAACTTTGGATTAGGTCTTTTTGTGTCTTCAGATGCCTAGATTTGTTTGTTTGTCTGGGAAGAACTTATTTTGCCAATGATTGACTATTTCTTGACTTCAAATCTTGCGAATGATTAGTTTTCGGAAATCAAAAACTCTTCTTGATCTTTTTTTCTCAATTTTTACCTCTTAACCTTTTCTTAACAAGGGTATAATCTCTGATTCTGAAATCCGAGTGCTTGTTTGGTCGAGATCCTTTGATTGGATTAAAAGTTGGGATTAATTATCCTTTTCAATTGCTTACTACTTGAAAAATTGTTGTCCATGTGCATTTGAAGAGACTGGTCTTGTCAGTTTGTTATTTTTATCTTCATTGAAAGATCGATTTGGGTGTTTGTTGAGTATTTCATTTTCATTGGTTGCTTACTTTTTCTTAGTTCCATCCCTATTTCTTGGTTTCTAATAAAAAATTAAAGATTTTTTTTTTCTCTTTTCTTTTTTTTAAGCAATCATTTATTTGAAAAATATTGGCATTCAAATATTGAAAGGGAACGAATAGGGATTTTTCATTGTTCATGATTGTTTGATATTACATTTCAAGAAAGATCGTACATCGTAGTTCACATTGTTCCAGAAAAATCCTCCTTCCCTCCTGTAGATAGAATTCATTGAACATAAATGCGTATCATTAATCCCTATTTATGCATTCTTGGGTTAGAGTCTTACACAACATTGGTTTCATTGTCATCTCCTTTTTTCGTAACAACAACCTTTAATAATATTGTGCAACTTTAAAATTCAATTAGCAACTTTTCTAGGGCTCTTTTGCACCAACATTAGCTAGGCTAGAGTTTTGGAATAGGCAGTGAGACACACTCTCCAAAGCACAAAACAAAAAATAGTATCTTGCGATAAGGAGTGTCAAATTCCATTTGTAACATTTTGTTCTGGGAAGCCCTTATCACACAAGGGTCAAACCTGAGGTCACATTGGGATTAATAGAGTTACTCACCCTACTTTGTTGATCTCGGTGTAGAGATTGCACGTATTACGGGGGTCACTTGAAGGTATACCCACAATGATTAGTGTAAGCCTCTCAAGTTGATTTTGGGCTGAATACACTACCCTTGCGTGTGGATCGGACTATCAACTATTTCACCAGGCATCATTGTTATTTGTGGTAACCTTAGTATCCTATCTTCTTAGGGTCTTACACAAGGTGACTGTGAAGGGGTAAGTCTTCACGGTACCTGGAATTGACGTTGGCCAAAATCACTCGAGCTCCTTGGAGGGTATATCCATGATTATGTGTGGGATCTTGCACCATGGTGTAAGTCTGTTAAGCAGGTCATCAATGTAACTTTCCACCCTCGCCCAGCCCGTTCTTGTCTCGTCATCACGACATTGGATTTCATCACCAACTAGTGACTTTGGAATTGGAAGGTCTTGTTTTTACTAGCGTGTGCTGTTTGTTTACCCAATTTGGCCATAGAATTTCTTTCGTAATATTTCAACTCGATAACAATTGACCCTCCACATTGTTTACGTAGAATGCAAGGCCTACCTCCAGAATATCTGGAAGGTTCTCAACCCTTGCCTACCAACTCACCGGAGGGCTCTCCCCAATAGAGTGAAGTGCAAGACATTTCCACTCCACAAGTGGAAAGAACTAACTCTTTAAAATGGTTCTAAATTACCAATTCTCGAGAGGACTTCCGACTTCCTCCCAACTCTGTGAGACGTATTGTTTGAGTGAATTCTTTCGGATAAATAGTTGTTGAGTCTTTTGGATTACCAACCGGACCTTTCACAGGACTTGAGGGTCAAGATCCTTTTTGGACTACTGGAATTTTTAGATGGGATCTCTTTGGCTCAGGAGTAGGTGTTGATATCATTGTCACACCTGAGCCACCTGAAACATCTGATCCAGACGCAATACTTTTTACTCTTGCCTATTATTTTCCTGGTTCAGACGCTTCACCAACAAACCAAATATCGACTATCCCCCTACAAACGGTCCATTACACAATGGTACCAGATACTATGCGTCCTCACACCGGGATTACAGTGGCTAGACAAGCTCCCATTGGCATGCTGCTTTCGCCTAGATTCACCCCAACACTTCATCCCGGATATCATGCATCGAACTTCTATTCCCACTCCTACACAAATCCCATCCGGGAATCCTAGCATTTCCACACCTTCTGGGCACTATCTCATTTTTGGTTTCATTCTGACACTTCCTCGACCCCCTTTCAGAGGACCTCTTCCATCCTCTATCGGAGGCACCGACTCTAGTGGCACCATCCTGTCTTTCACACCTAATTACCAGATTCCTGTCGGTGGAAAATTCTACCAAGGAGGCCAAACCAAATCCTCTTTTGTAGGACAAATTCCAATTGGGCTACAACCCCTGATTGGAGGGAAACCCCCACCTACCCCACCCTATGGACAAAACATACCTCCATCCTTGGCCCAGTATTAGAACTATATTATCCAAAATAATCCTCACTCGACTGGAGGGAAACAACCTCAATCTATCTCCTTCATACCCCCTAGTACAAGCCAACCATATCCAGGCACGCCCAATCCTATTTGGGGATTGAATGCTCAACCCCACGCCCCTGTTCAAGGGAACTACCCCAACCAATACAACCCTATAATTTACTTGCCTCCATACCAACAATCGAATCTGCTCGGATATTCACATTATATGCAAACTGCTTATGGTCCTACTAGTATACCTACAGGTCTCCCTCCCCAAAGTCACCAGTACCCACACATGACGTAGCCCTTCTGAACCCGCAGGCCGAAAAGTCCACGTACACATGATCGTTCTTCTCTCCTCGGCCCAAAGAGCTCTCGACAACCGCTCTTCTATTTCCCTTTCAGGAAATCTGCACCCATAGTGAAACTTCATGGGATTCCTCCCTCACGCTTCAGGGAATCGGACTTCGTGATATTGCGAATCCTGTAGTTGAGCACCTGGTCACTCAGACCCCCGAATCCCGAAACTCTGAAACTCTGATATCAACTTTGGATTTTCGGATTTTGCAAGTTCACGAGTTGTGATGACATACAACTCTACCCCATGAACCTTGAAATCCTGATGCTCTATTTCCCAAAATCCCAAAATGTCAAATTACGACACGGTTCCCAGCACTAGTCCCACAACTAGACTTTTTGCCATTTTGGGACTTTGCATTTCGCAAGTTTGCGAGTCTTGATGCAAATATTTTCAAGACTTCGACCTACGAAACTCAGAAGTGGTCAATGCGATTGAATTTTACATCGACAGTGTGCCACCTGTCCACCTTGTTGTCTTCTATGGCCCCACACAGTCCTTTCAACTCTTCGCGAATTCTTGTTTCGCGATTTTGTGAATCCTGATGTAAAGGTTTCAAGACTTCAACTCTGGAGATCCCGAAATGGAAATCCACGAGTAGATCCAACGACCCCTGTTGACTTGGATCGACGGCTCTGCCTCTCCTGAGCTTTAACCTTTAAAATAATCTCTATAACTCCCCTGCTACTCTACGAGATCTATCATCTCGCGAGACTTCACGAATTCTCCATGGAGAATTCTGACCATCTGTTGTCTTCTTGACGATTCCTACGAAATGAACCGAATATTCCTTCGCGAAAACTTGTCCACTTGCGACACAACTTTACGTTGCCTTCTCAATACTTCAATGCACAAACTTCCTGTGCTGCCCTTCAACAGTTTCAAAGGATTTATCCTTCCTGAGTTTTCTCATGACTCTGAGTCTTATAGAAGACTCTTGCATGCACTCCTTGCACCAACCTTCAAACACTTCAAGATGTTGAACACTTTTGACTTTGCGCACTCCCTGCAGCAATAGTCCTCCAACAACTTCTCAGGTTTCAAAACCTGAATTCAGACTTGGCCTGTGCACACCTTGCACGACTCCTGTGCCTAACTGCACTTCTGAGGAATTGAGAACAAAAGAAACTATCTGAGCCTTCAGAAACACAACTCTGAATTCTTGTCGATACACTCCTTGCAGAAAACTTCGACTGCACTCCTTGCAGGAATTCTTGCTCAGACAGAAAAACAATTGAAACTCATTTCCCTCACTCTTCCTCTCTTCTAAGACTTCAAAAATTTAACAAGAAATAATTCATGTACATCATAAAGGAAAATGTATAGCAGAAAGAGTAAAATAACCATGAGCATAACATTTAACATACATACATAGAGAACCAACACAACGCCATGAATTTGAATCAAAATTCTCTTCTATTAATTCAAATATCTGTACATGGGTGTTTCTCAACTACAACTCTCTCTTCTCAGCTCTTTTATGCTCTTTCTTTCTTGCTAATGTTCATGCTTCTGTTACAATACACAATGAGGGTGTCTATATCCCGTTTCCCTCTTGCACTCTAAAACTGTCAAATCTAGAATTAAATTCTATCTGCCTTCATTAACTACTATAAATGCATTCTACCTNTTGCGCTGGGTGCTTTTCCAACTGTCTTTTATCTCTGCGTTGACTCGCTTGAGATACTCCTGCATCATACTTCCCTACTTGAAAATTTTCATGGGCTCCTGTCCATGAGCTCACGCATGGTCTATCCATGCTTCTGGATCTTCGCTTCATTCTCCCACCTGGTGTCTTCAACTGGATGGCTTTTCCATTTGACCAAATACTCAACGTATTCTTTTCTTCTAGTCCTCTTACTGACCCTTTTATCTAGTATGCACTCCATCTGCGGCCTTTCTGCAATTGTCATCTGTTTCCGCCATTGAACCTTTGGCTGTTCATCACCTGCTTTTTCTTCCTTAGCTTTATATGGGTACAAATCCAAAATATTGGATATCGGAGAAATTTCGATCCCATCGGGTAATTCAATCTCATATGCATTTGCCCTGAATTTCCTCAAGACCTTACATGGTCCGATTTTATTCATCTTGAGTTTATTATATGTTCCTCTCGGGAAAATTTCCTTTCTCAAATGTGCCAGAATCAAATCACCAACTTAGAATTGAAGTTGTCTTCTGTGTTGATCTACCCTCTGTTTATATTCCTGGCAATCCCTCAATTCAGAAATTCCTCTCAGCTGCATGCCATAGACAATGTGAAATGGACTCCGTCCTGTGCTTCTGTTAACTGAGTCGTTATAAGCAAACTCTACCTGTGGTAATATGTTGTCCCACTGGCTGTGGTGTTCTGTCACTAAGCTTCTCAGCAAGTCTCCCAGACTTCTGTTCACCGCTTCTGTTTGTCCATCCGTCTAAGGATGATAAGCTGAACTAAATGACAAGTTCGTGCCCATCTTCTTCCATAATGTCCTCCAGAATGTCCTATGAACTTCGTATCCCGATCTGAGACTATACTCTTTTGTAAGCCATGAAGTCGAATGAATTCTTTGAAAAATAGGTTCGCAATGTGAGTTGCGTCGTTGGTTTTTTGACATGGAATGAAATGTGCCATCTTGGAAAATCTATCCACTAACACAAAGATTGAGTCAAATCCTCTTTGCATCCTTGGAAATCCCAATATGAAATCCATGCTGATTTCATCCCACGACTTCTCAGGTATGGGTAATGGTTGATAAAAACCTGCATTCTACCTCTTTCCTTTAGAATGTTGACAAATTATGCATCTGCCCACAAATCTCATGACTTCTGCTCGCATTCCTGGCCAAAAGTATGATTCGTTCAACTTGGTGAATGTCTTGTCATGACTGAAGTGTCCGTCCAATCCTCCACTGTGTTTTTCCTTTAAATTTTTTTCCCTCATGGAGCATTTGGGAATACAAAGCTGATTGCCCATGAATAACAGTCCATCCTGGATCATGTATTTGGCCCACTGGCTTCTATCTCTGAGAATTGGATTCTCAATCACCTCATATGCTTCCTTAAAATCTGGATCATTTCTATACATGTTCCTTAGATCATCAAAACCCAATGTTTTGACTTTGAACTCCTGCAACAACAAACATTTCCTGTTCAATGCGTCAGCGACTTTGTTAGCAGTACCTGAAATATGTTTAATCACAAATGTGAAATTCTCCATGTATTCAACCCATTTTACATGTCCTTGATTTAGCTTCTACTGCTGAGTTATATCGCTATATAAGACAAACTCCTGGGGAATCAAGTAGTCTCTCCATTTCTTCAATGCCTGGATCATAGCATAAAATTCCTTATCATATGTGGAGTATTTCACTTTCGATTCATTCAGCTTCTTTCTGAAATATGCTATCGGCCTATATTCTTGACTCAAGACCGCTTCTACTACAAATCCACTTGCATCACATTTCACCTGAAATGTCTTTCGAAAATTTGGCAACACAAAAATTGGTTGTTCCGTGATCTTTCATTTCAATAGATTAAAACTCTTTTCAGCCTCTCCAGTCCAGTGAAAAGACTTATGTCTTTTTTTTACTGTGTCCATCATCGCTGCACTAATTCCACTGAAATTCCTAATTAATTTTCGGTAGAAACTAGCCAATCCATGAAAACTTCAGACTTCAAAGATATTCCTTAACGATGGCCAATTCTTAATTACCTCCACCTTATCTGGATCCATCCTCAACTTATCTGCAGATATAACAAATCCAAAATAGATGAGCTCTATCTTCATGAATGAGGACTTCTTCCTATTTGTCAACAACTTCTCTTACTGTAGCCTCTTCATCACTGTAGCCAAATGTTTCAAGTGCTCATCTTTTGTTTGGTTGAAAATCAATATATCATCAAGATATACGATAACAAAATTTTCAATGAAATCCTTCAGGACTTCATTCATCAACCTCATGAAAGTGCTTTGCGCATTTGTTAAGGCAAACGACATAACAAGCCATTCATACAACCCTTCATTAGTCTTGAATGTTGTTTTCCATTCATCACCTTCTCTCATACAAATCTGATGATATCCACTCTTCAAGTCAATCTTTGAAAAAAATTTAGCCCCACTTAAGAAATCCATCAAATCATCCATCCTTAGCAATGGGAATCTATACCTGATAGTTATTTTTTTGATTTCCCTCGAGTCATTACACATCCTCCAGCCTCCGTATTTCTTTGGACTGCGTATTGTTGGAACAACACACGGACTCAATCTTTCTCTGACCAACCCTTTGTCCAACAAATCCTGGACCTGTCTCTTAACCTCTTCATTCTCCTACGACGTCAATCTATACATGGCTTTGTTTGGAAAACTAGCTCCTGTAATGAGATCAATATGATGACTCACACTTCTGATCAATGGCAACGAACGAGGTAGTTCATCCACTACTATGTCGACGAACTCTTCCAACAGTTCCTGAATCTCTTCTGGTAAATCATCTACCCTTGTGCTGGTCAAAACAATTCTTGGCTTCTGAACCACAATGAATTGTGGTTCCTCCTTCTTCTTAACCTCTGTAAGAAGTTCTTTCCCACTCATGAGAAGTACAATGCTGCTTTCCTCAAGTTTCACCTCTTTATCTTTGATTGGCAATAACATGTGAGTTCTCCCATTCTTCTCTAGGGTGTATGTGTTCATCCTCCCATCATGAATCACATTCCTATCATATTTCCATGGTCTACCCAGCAATAGATGACAAACACCCATAGGAATAACATCACACAATATCTTATCATTATATTCCCCTATCTTAAATTCAACTAAACATTGTTTAGTGACATTTACCTGATGTCCTTTTTGCAACCACAAAACTCTATATGGGCTTGGATATTCAATCGTCTCCAGCTCCAGCTTTTCTACCATCTCTGTATAAACGAGATTATCTGTGCTACCACTGTCTACAATGACTTTGCATACCCTATCTTTGGTCTTGCAAGTAGTCCGAAAAAGTCTATTTCTTTGGACTGAAATCTCCACCTCCTTTTCTGGTGTCAAAAGAGCTTTCCACATCATTAGCAATCTTCCGCCTTCAACATCTTCTGCCTCAACATTCCACCTTTGTGCTTCGGTAATGTGAGATTCTCCTTCTTATTTCTTCTTGTATGGACATTCAAAAGACTTGTGTCTAGCCTTTCCACATGTGAAGAACTTTATTACTCCACCTCTTCCTCTTCCTCTACCTCTGGTATGAGGAAACATATTATTATCAGCATAATCTCCTCTCGGATCAGTATATTTCCCCCTTCTGGTCGGCATTTTTACTTCCATTCCTCCTTTGATTTTTGATCATCATACTTCATACTTACCTCTCTGTGAGCTCCCACCTCTCTCAGTTTGAGTCTAAGGTTTCTTCCATTCCTCCTTTGATTTTTGATTTCTTTCCTGGAGAACTGATTTGCCCCTGGGCTGACTTCTTCCTCGACCTCTTTGACCTTGTTTTTAGCTCAGCTTCTCTTCAGCCTTTAGAGCCATTTGATAAGCATATTCCACCGTTTGGATGGTCAACATGCTCATCTCATCCTGAATTTCATATCTCAGGCCATTCATATACCTTGCTACTTTTTCATCGTTGCTTTCACGATGACCTGCTCTGATGTTCAATCTGTAGAACTCTTCAGTATACTCCTTCACCATCATCAAATTCTGTCTCAGGTTCTGCATCCTTCGAAAAAGAGTGATTTGATAATCTTTGGGAATGATTTTTTCTTTCATCTTTGCAATCATCCTATCCCAGCTCTTAATTTGCTGCTTGCCTTGGCAACGTCTGTTAGCTTGTAGCTCATCCCACCACAATGCTGCATGTCCTTTTAATCTTGTGACAACATGCTTGACCTTCTTTTCCTCCTCGACATCTTCGTAGTCAAAGTATGTGTCTAGAGCTCTAATCCAGTCTAGAAGCTCTTCAACATCCATATTTTCCTCATAAACTAGGAAGTCCATCTTGGCCCTAGCACCCATTCTTGCAACAGCTCGAATCAAGCGTTCATTTGCTGCATCTTCCACTATGACTTCTTCTTCCTCATGTCCAACATTATCTTCATTTTTGGACTCACTGATATCTCCTACATCAACTGTGTGCCTTTGTCTTATCTCCATGTCCACGAGTTTAACGCGTATGTTATGCAGATCTCTTTCCACTTATGGATTCTACACCTTCCTGCCCCTTCCTCTGGAAATCTCCCTTTCCTCTTTTGGATCGGGTGATTGTCTGTCTCTCCTCCTTGGCGGCATGACTGAAATTTCCTTTTTCCTGCTACAGAAGAAAGAAACCTTTCTGTGCTCTGATACCACAAGAATGACGAAGTGTATTAGAGTGCTCTTTTATCTCCTTTTGCCTCCCTTGCATGAAATATACAAGCAAGAATCAAGCTCTGATACCAAGAATGATGTAGCCCTTCCGAACCTGCAGGCCGGAAAGTCCACATACACATGATTGTTCTTCTCTCCTCGGCCCAAAGAGCTCTCAACAACCACTCTTCTATTTCCCTTTCGGGAAATCTACACCCATAGTGAAACCTCATGGGATTCCTCCCTCACGCTTCGGGGAATTGAACTTCACGATATCACGAATCCTATAGTTGAGTGCTTGGTCACTTAGACCCCCAAATCCCGAAACTCCAAAACTCCGATATCAACTCTGGCTTTTTAGCTTTCACGAGTTCGCGAGTTGCGATGACATACAACTCTACCCCACGAACCCTGAAATCCCGATGCTCTATTTCCAAAAATCCTGAAATGTCAAATTCTGACACGGTTCCTAGCACTGGCCCCACAAATAGAATTTTCGCCATTTCGGGACTTCACACTTCGCGAGTTTGCAAGTCCTGATGCAAAGATTTTTGGGACTTCAACCTACAAAACTCCGAAGTGGTCAACGTGATTGAATTTTACGTCGATAGTGCACCACCTGTCTGCCTCATTGTCTTCTATGGCCCCACACAGTCCTTTCAACTCTTCGCGAATCCTGATGTAAAGGTTTCAGGACTTCAACTTACGAGATCCTGAAATGGAAATCCACGAGTAGATCCAACGACCCCTGTTGACTTGGATCGACGGCTCTACCTCTCCTAAGCTTGAACCTTTAAAATAATATCTGTAACTCCCCTGCTACTCTACAAGATCTATCAGCTCGCGGGACTTCGCGAATTCTCCATGGAGAATTTCGACTATCCATTGTCTTCTTGACGATTCCTGTGAAATGAACCGAATATTCCTCTGCGAAAACTTGTCCACCTACGACACAACTTTACGACACCTTCTCAATACTTCAATGCAAAAACTTCCTGTGCTGCCCTTCAATAGTTTCAAAGGCTTTATCCTTTTTGAGCTTTCTCAGACTCCGAGTCTTAGAAAAGACTCTTGCACACACTCCTTGTGGCAACCTTCGAACACTTCAATATGTTGAACACTTTTGACTTTGCACACTCCCTACAACTACAGTCCTCCAACAACTTCTCAGGTTTCAAACCCTGAATTCAGACTTGGCTTGTGCCCACCTTGCACAGCTCCTGCGCCTAACTGCACTTCTAAGGAATTGAGAACAAAAGAAACTATCTAAGCCTTCAGACACACAACTCTGAATTCTTGTCGACGCACTCCTTGCGGACAACTTCGACTACACTCCTTGCAGGAATTCTCGCTCAGACAGAAAAACAATTGAAACTCATTTCCCTCACTCTTCCTCTCTTCTTAGACTTCAAACATTTAACAAGAAATCATTCATGTACAACATAAAAGAAAATGTACAGCAGAAAGAGTAAAATAACCATGAGCATAACATTTAACATACATACATAGAGAACCAACACAACGCCATGAATTTGAATCAAAATTCTCTTCTATTAATTCAAATATCTGTACATGGGTGTTTGTCAACTACATCTCTCTCTTCTCAGCTCTTTTATGCTCTTTCTTTCTTGCTAACGTTCATGCTTCTGTTACAATACACAATGAGGGTGTCTATATCCCGTTTCCCTCTTGCGCTCTACAACTGTCAAATCTAGAATTAAATTCTATCTGCCTTCATTAACTACTATAAATGCGTTCTACCTACTAAGGACGAGAGAGAATTTCCCAAGGTCCGTTACAATATTACAAGTGCGCTCCTTCTTAATTATCTCATTTAAGATTGGCCATTAACTTCAAGATATTTTCAAAATTTGTGTTGGGTGCTTTTCCAACTGTCTTTTATCTCTGTGTTAGCTCGCTTGAGATGCTCCTCCATCAACACGTGAATAAACAATTACCCTTCTTATCCACCCTGGAACTCCCTGATCTGTCGAGAATTTTAAATGATCTGATCCGTCACTCTCCTCAATGTCCCGCGATAATGGTCAAACTACCATCCGACATCCCTAAATTCGATGGTAAACCAGGAGAGGACCCGAACAATCATGTAATGAATTTTCACCTTTGGTGTTCATCCAACTCTTTGATTGATGAATCTATTCGTTTATGCCTTTTTCAACGAACTCTCATAGGTTCCATCGTGAAGTGGTATAAAGAATTACCACGAGGCTTCTTCACTGACTTCAACACCCTTGCTATGTCTTTCCTCACCCACTACCAGTTACCAATCCACTACAAAATGGGAACCGAAATTTTGAGTTCTTTCAAACAAACCAAAGCCACTCGTATCTCTGATCACATTCATGAGTGGCGACGGAGATGACGTCTCATCAAAATCGAACTTCCCGATCAGTTGTTGGAAGAGTGGTTCATGAAATCATTCATGAATGACATCTCTCATGACATCACCATGGGTGGAGTTGTCACAGAAGAACAAGCGATCAGTCATGCTCAATACCTAGACCTAATTTACTCACAAACAAGTACTCTTTATGACTTACTCCCTGACGCACCTCGTCATTCTACTTCTGCTACTTCTCATGCAGCTGACGATGTGATTGGCACTTTCCATGCCCAACCCCATTCCATCCAAGCATCTAGAAACAACCCCAAATCTGTTTCTTCTAATGTTCAAAATGCTCCGTCTCCTACCCCTCCCACTAGCAATATTTCTGAGGTGAACTCTGTTCAATCTACCTCGGCTGAAAAAAATAAATCCAAAAAAGGGAAGGGTAAGAAAAAGGAGGATAAAAATAATCCGCAATCTGAGAAGACCAAAACACAACCTGTTGACGATAAGGATAAGCGCAAACCCCGATACCCTTATCTTATCTATGGTGATGAACACTACACTAAGGATTGTCTAAGACAAGCCAAGGTTACTAAGTTCCTTCAAGGGACCCTGAAACCACCTACTCTGACCGTGTTGTCACAACCCTTCCCTTCTCAACAATAGTCCCAATTGGTCATTCATGACCAACCTTCCCCCTCCACTACATCCTATTTCTTAATGTGTACATGTTTTTCAAAGAAGAATGACATCACACTTACCAATCGAGCCAAAAATTATTCTTCCTCCAAAGAGAATGTTGATGAAATATCCCCTTCATTGGTCCAACCATCTCCCATGACTCCACCTACCAACGATCCTCTTCATCTCGAATGACCGAGACTAGATATATTTCTTCTCCCTCCCCCAAAGGGTGTTGTCTGAAAATCTACTTTCAATCCTCATGCACATGCTGCCCAGAACTACAGTATTGTCAAAGATCTGGCCCAAGCACCGTCCACGATGTCATACCTCGAAGTCCTTCAGAGTTTTCCTATACAACGAAAGGCACTATTGAAAGCTATTGGTGGAATCAACCCTACCAAAATAAATTTAATAATTTTTGACTTGGAAGATCACATTCCACGGTTATCCCCTTAAATCGCATTCCAAATACAAGTTATTGTATCCTACAAGAACATTTGTAGAACAACTATTGATGAGGGTGCATCGACATGTGTCATGTCTATTAACTACTGGAAAGCCATTGAATATCCTCCTTTAACTGAATCCCACAACACGCTCAAATCCTTCAATGGCTCTAGTTTTAATCCTTACAATGTCCTCCCTTCATTGCCTATTACGTTAGAAGGCAAAATGGCCAACGTTGAAGTGGAGGTCTTTGACACTCCTCTAGATTACAACCTTCTACTTGGCTGTAGCTAGATCGATTCCATGCATGCATTTGTGTCCACTCTTTTCCATGTCGTACATTTCCCACATCAAGGAAAAGTAATTGCGGTGAACCAATTATCCTTCTTTCACTCCGATGCATGTATCGGCAACATATCTTTCATTGCAAAAACACCCCCTAGATATGAGAATGTTGGTGTCGATCTCCTTACATATTCCTCTTTGATGGGTACTTTTCCCATTCCACCACCCAATGTTCCACATCCATTCATCGCCTCAATCAATATGATTTCCACCTCTTTTCGAGAAACCCTTGTGTCTTACAACCCGTGGATAGTACCCAATCCCAATGATCATCTTCGTTATGGTGATCAAAAGCCTTTGAGTCTGGTCGAATCTGTTTATCAAGTCATTCAATCGACAACCCCTTCTACCCACTCTCTTGGTGATTTATCTCCGGATCCATTCCACGTCATTTTTCCTATGGACAGGATGATTATGTCTATTATGTCCATGGAAGATACCCCTTGGGATGATGGAAATCATTGTTCCATCCTCTTCCTGTAACAACACACCATTGAGAGTTACCAACGGATCTCTACCCCATCGACTTTTTT
>JASDQU010818334.1:0-11293 GCA_032191745.1 Picea mariana | reverse complement strand
GACGATTGTGCCAGAAGTGAAATATTCTCTCTGATGGATGGTTTCTCCGGATATAATCAAATCACTATCGTACCTGTAAACCAACACAAGACTGCTTTTATTTGTCCTTGGGTCACTTTCATGTCTTATGTATTTTATGATATAAAGCACATTGTGCAACCATATCTCAATGACTTACCAGCTCATTCCATGCGTCGTGTAGAGCATCCAACACACCTCCGCGCCATTTTCCTTCGTTGTCGGTTTTACCATATTTGCTTGAATCCCCACAAATGTGTTTTTTGTGTAGAATGCGATTGATTTCTAGGATTTATTGTTTCATGTCAAGGGATCAAGTTAGATACTTTGAAGGTCGAGGCGATTCTCAATCTCCCTCCTCCTTCCTCACTTCGCCAGCTACAAAGTTTGCAAGGGAAGGCAAACTTTCTCCATCGTTTCATCCCAAACTATGCTAAGCTAACCCTTGGATTTACTCGACTGCTCAAGAAAGGTTCTGAGTTCATATGGGATACAAATACTAAAAAATATTTCGAAGCTTTGAAACTATCTTTAACTCGTACCCCACTACTCTTCCCACCTGATTACAATTGGGATTATTTCCTTTATCTCGCAGCCTAGTACAATACCATTGCTATGGTTCTCATCCAAGAGGATGATTCTCATGATTAACATGTCATTTATGGTTTGATTCGAAGTCTCATGACTACCAAAACCAAGTATTTACATGTTGAAAAAATGGCCTTGGCCGCTGTCCAAGCTGTTCAACGTTTCTGACACTATATCCTTTTATGCAAGACTACTGTGATTTCCAACTGTAACCCTATGCAACACATTCTTACATGCCAATTGCTAGGGGGAAAATAATCCAAATGGATCGTAATACTCCAGGAGTTTGACTTATAATTCAAATGCACTAAGTCCAAGAAATCCTTGGTGTTTGTCGAATTGATATGTGACCTTCCCTATTATGAGACGAAAAATGTAGCAGATGATTCATTACCCGATGAATCCCTTTTCCTGATCAGGTCTGATGACCTTTGGTATGGGGATATTATCATATATCTTCGGAATCAGAGTTTTCGGCCCGATTTGTCTAGTACTGACCATCGTCAAATACGCTACCAAGACCATCAGTATATTATCCTCAGTGATACTCTTTATCGTCGTGGGATTGACTCCATTTTTCGTTGCTGCCTCACGTTTGACAAAGCCGATAAAGCCCTGAATGACTACCATTCTGGAGCATATGGTGGTCACATGTCTTGGTATGCTACTGTCCAGAGGATCTTATGAGTGGGGTATTTTTGGCCTTCTTTATTCAATGATTGTATAATCGCTATCCAAAAATTCCATGCTTGCCAAACCTACAACAACAAAATACGATCACACCCTGCTCCTCTACACCCTGTGGTCTCTGTTGGTCCTTTTTCGAAATGGGGTATCAATTTCATGACATGTCACCCTCACTCTGTCGGAGGGCATGGTTACATTATTGTAGCCGTAAATTATTTTACGAAATGGGCCGAGGCGATGCCAACATTCGACACTACTAGAAAGACTGCATCATTATTCATATTCAATCACATCATTGCTTGGTTTGGTGTTCCTCAAGCTATCGTTACTGATCACAGTAGCCACTTTAGAAACTTCATGATGTCTGAACTCACCGAAAAGTTGGGTATTCACCATGAAAACTCAACACCCTATTACCCACAAGCCAACGCCCAAGTTGAAGCAATAAACAAAGTTCTCATTACCATGCTTCGACGAATGATAGGGATTCACAAAACAATTTGGCACATGATGTTGTTTTCAGCATTTTGGGCTTACCAGAAATCCATTAAGTCTACTACCGGGTTTACACATTTCCAGTTAGTTTATGGTCTAGAAGCTATCTTGCTGATTGAATGTGAGATAACTTCTCTAAAACTAGCCATCGAACTTCTCCCAAACACTTATATCGAAGAAGAGCGTCTGTTGTATCTCATGCAACTAGATGAAACCTGTCGCGATGCCACCCTAGTTATAGAAGCCTAGAAGAAACATGCCAAAGCCCAATACGACAAACATGTCAAGCCACGGGTTTTCTCCGAAGGTGATCTGGTTCTCCTTTACGAACAAGATCGGGATATGCTAGGAGCTGAAAAATTTGAAGCTATGTGGCGAGGTCCTTATATTGTCAAATGAGTGTTGGAGAAAGGAGCTTACAATTTGGTGGACTATGACGGTCTCCCTTTGAGTGAACCCAGAAATGGGTTGTACTTAAAGAAGTACTATCCTTAAGATCACCTGTGCATGAGTGCTTGAATTTTATTTTATCATACTTTTTGTGTGTTACTTTAGTATGCTTTTTCATTATTTGGTCTCTATCCTCGACCGCTTATCTTGCGTTGTGCTTGGCTTTCAGATGTCGGGGTCTTCGCTACCCCACATTGGCTTCGTCGATGGCACTAGTCGTAGTACTCATAACCTTGCTTCTGCTGCATGGGAAATTTACTCACCTACAAACGAACTTATCAGTCTATGAGATGTGTGCCTCAGTCATGCGACCAATAATATCACATAATATAGCGTCGTCATTGAATTTTTGATTGATGCTATTTTGATTTATATCTTCCACCTGGTTATACGACTTGATTCACAGCTAGTAGTACTACAGTTAAGTAATGTCTATGCTATCCGAAGTCCTACTTTATTACGGGTATATTTATGAATTCGCCTCTTGGAACATTATTTTGATTATATCGAGTATCAAAACATTCCTAGATGTCTAAATACATTGACTGATGCTTTAGCTAATTATGTGTTAGACAGACATTTGGGAAATTTATGAACCAATCACACATCACATGTATTATACAACACAAAATAAGCTGGTATAAGCCGTATATATGTATATAACGATCAAAAGTTTTTTAAAAAAGTTTATGTTCAACGATCAAAATCTCAAAATATGAATCCCATAGCTTCTACAAAATATCATCATGGATGATGCTCATGATAACATACAACTGCTCGGGCTACCCTACAGAGCATTCGACTGAGAGACTCGGACATGCCCACAATATGGCCTTGACAATGTCTCGGGAAATCCCCAATAGCGATGTCTGGGACATCTGCAGTCAACCCCTCTAAGTTTTGTTCCACTGCCTCATAGTCCTCAACATCCCATCTTGACATTGGAGCCACTTCGCCTCGCCTCTGAATGGGTGACGTTCTTGGAGGTCGATACAGCCCCACATCTGTGTCATCAAAATAATTTTTTTGATTAGTCCTTGGATAAACATAAAAACATTTTATATAATAAAATTTGCAAAAACATTAAAAAAGAACAAAATGTGTACTTCTCACCTAAGTCACCCCATTGAGCATCCTCAGGTAGGACCAAATTCGGATCTCTTTGAAAATCCAAATCGGCATATGCATATTCATCGATCATCAACATATGGGGCCTCAACCAGTCAAAAAATGAATCATTATACTTGATTATAGGCCCTGTTACGTGTCGAGCCATGAGGTTACACCACCTCAACATCCTCGGATCCTGTTGGGCCGGTAAACCCCAACCTACCTGTAGCCGCAACAGTGGGACCCTCTCGAGGAAGAATGACACCAAGAGTGACCCGTACCTGAACTTCTTTAGGTTACTCCTTCTGCACTTTGTCAGTTGCCTCTTCATGCTGTAGAGAACCGCACCCAACCAGTTGAAAATCCGAGGCTCTATGCACTCTATTGCATATTGGAAATAGATCTGGAGAGCCATGTGCAGAGCCGCGCTCCCAGCCATGTGTGAAATGGTAAACAAGATAGTCCGTAGGGTCAAATATTGGACCCCCCAAATGGAAACCTTACCCTTTCTTCTCTCTGCCTTAGGAACACAATATCGATGAACATACTCGCTCATAGGAAGTCCGTTGCCTCTACCTCCGGTCAGAGTAGCATGGTATCCATGTCGTGACAAACTCGTCAGAAAATAGATATTCTTGATATCTAGTTTCAACGTGTGGACCCCTACGTGAAATAACTATTGATCCACATCCCACATGTGGACCAGGTACTCTAATAATCTGAGTTGGTCTCTCATGCCCGGGATCCTAAAATTTTTTAAGAGCCCACATTCTCGGAGGGCAGCGAATATCCCCAGATCATTCCTGAAAATGGAATCATCCTCCTCGTGTTCTCTTTCCCTCCATTCCAACATTGTGATGGTCAACACCTGTAATGTAGCCATGAGAAGGAAGTCAACAACTTGTTTTAACCTCTTGCATAATTTTTATTGAGCAAAACCACACACAAAAATATTTTTTTCGGCCCTCGCAGGTGAAGCTTTTGCACAGTGTGAGATTCTTGCAGGTGCACTGAAGCTCACCTGCGAAAATATTATATTCTCGCAGGTCCCAAATGGCCCACTTGTGAGAATTCTTGAGCGCATCTACTGACCCTAAAATGGACTCAAAACTCTAAAATTGCCAATAAAAATAAAAAGTAAACCATGGAAAAGTTGGAAAATCAGGAGATTACCTCGTTGGCTGAAACCATTTGCCGAATGATCACTTGTACCTCCCACAATCGAGCAAAGAAATTTGGGAAAAAATGAGGTATGTTGGACAAGTTTTTGGCAAAGTAACAATGAAATGGTAAAAAAGGCTTTTTCACCCATATTTATTCACTTTTTACTATTTCTTGTTGATTTTTTATATTATTTTTATTGCTTTGCTTAAAAAATCTAATACCCTAATAGCCTTGTGAGTATGGTTTTTCATAGATATAGTGACTTCAAAGTCCAAACAACGGTGTACAAGTAATTTTTCTTTTTTTGTCACATGTACGACTACTTTTTTAGGGTTTTTGTAGGAAAAACCTCGAGCTCAGTCTTCATTTGTTCTCGCGCTCGAAAATACATGAGAACGCAATTGAGTATACTTTTTCTCGTCTTTTCGTACTCGTCATGGTAACATAAAAATGACAAATGTAAGGGAGTATCCTTTAAGATCTTTCCACGCTCCATAAAAATGAAAATATTGCCGAGCGATCTTGTTCTTTTTACGCTTGTTAAAGTATTTGAAGAAAACATTCGACGGGCGATAGTTTATCACTTTTTCGGTCTCGTCAAACTCATTTATGAAAAATGAACTAGGAGAGTTTTCTTTAAGTGTTTTTCAGACTCTCAAAACATGAAAAACTCCCAATTTTTCTATCCTTGGACTCATTAAACAAACATTGAAAGACTCATAATGGGATTGAACCACTCCTTCTTAGGGTTCGTTAAATGTACTTCGAGGGACTCGTCCGAAGTATGAGCTTACATCGACAAGCATATGTTATCCTCCTCAAGCTTGTGTAAAAATAAAGAGGTACTCGCCAGAAATGGTGGGGGAAATTTTGGGAAAGGGATGTGTTTTCGTATTCGTATTAATGGCAGTAAGCGTCGCTCTTGAACATGACACCCCCTATTCGTCATTTGAATCTGGGTTGGGAAATCCATTTATCTCTTGTCCGAATTGCTACAAGGTCATATCTTGGGTCGTCTTTGAGTTAGTGCTTCCAAGTCCTTTTTCATGTCATTCATATGTTCAAGAGAAGTTCAAACGAGCCCTCCATTGAGTCAACCATCTGTCGTTGTCCATTCTTTCCATGTCGGCCTTCCTTATGTTCATTTCAAATCATATTCATACTTTGATTCACCCTCAAAATATGTTACTTATTTCATGTCATTGATGGGGGATACATCAAGGCCCTCCTCTGACGAGTCTTTTTCCATCGACTTCAACTCATTATCCATGAATAAGACTTAGAAATCATTCAGTACCTTGGAACCTACATTCCTTAATGGCAAGTCTCTTCACTTTCGACAGGGGTTTCACATCATTCGTCCCTGATCAAGAGATATCTCCGAGTGTTCGACTTCAACTCATTCATTCACATTCGTTCAGATTGTACTTCGGTACCTTGGGAGTCATTGAAATCAATGGTAATTTCCCTCGCACTCATTAACGGTTTTCGTCAATGACCGGTAATCGAGTGGTTTCTACCATGTTCAACTTCAACACATGTAATCTCATGGATAGATTCATACTTTTAGGTGACGAGATTGAGGACCCTGGGTCTCATCTTTTTGATTCAGGCTGCGATGGAGTATGTATGATTTGAATCGATGCATAGATCCACTTTGTATGTCGTGTGTCTGTGTCTTAATTTGAGTCTTCTAACATAGATCCACAGTGTATTCCTGGTGGCTATGTAGCATTTTTACGACATGGATCCACGGTGTATGATTGGTGGGCATGACCTACATTTACAATTTCATTCATTTGTGATATGAGCATGGGAATTCCTACCTCAGAGCTGGTATTATATTCTGCAGATGCTTGGTTGTTTACAGGTTTCTGATTAGGTGTGCTCCTTGTTTCTGACACACACATGCATTTTACAAAGTATTCCAGTTGTCATGAGTTCCAACCTCATACTTTGGGGGGCATTCTGTTACACATTATTTTGGTCACTCTAGTGATGTATCTACAAGTTATGTGTCCAGGCTCTCATGAAGACCTTTTTCCTGAGAAAAGTGACTATTGTCTTCTTCTAAAAAGCATATTTTTAAGATAAGTTCACAGGCTGAAAGTGTTACAGGGTGTGAAAATCCTTCATTCTCATAGGAAAACCTATACTTGGAGTGCGAACTGTTCACGGTCTGCTTTATAGGTAAGGTGCGAGCCTATTTCAAATCTTGGAAAAGAGAAGAGCTTACGAAAGTTCTAGAAGAGAATATTATAGAAAATGAGTTGGAATTCACATGGTTGGCATCCTACTGAATTCTCATATTTAGTGGGATCATCCTCATCCCTTTAACCATCTCTCCTTCTCCTATATAATGAAAGGTTTCTCAAGGAAGAGGTTAAGAAAGATTGAATGAAGAATTGATGAAAGAATTGTGTGAAGAACTCTGTTTGGATTGAAGCTTGAAGACTCTATTTGTCTATCAAGTTGTACTGGATCTTCTTCATGCAAGTGTAGAGCAAGTGTGTGTGTTGGAACCAAGGATCACTGAAAGGAAGCTTGTGACATCAAGGCGATCTGGTTGTATCTTCTACTTTCATTTAATATAATATAGTGACATGTCCCTTTCCCATAAAATCACTCTTATTTTATTGCATAACTCCTTGATCATATGCATAGGTTGACATTGAATATACTTTGCTATCTTCACTTTGGTTGGTTTGTGTTGTCTTGGACCTGATTTCACAAGAGCACCAAAGTGAAGTAGGAACAATAGAGACCTAAGGAAGCGATATAAAGGTATGTCACTCATTCCTTCTTGGTAGTAGATTCATTGAATGCAACTTAGAGAAAGAGTCATGTCCTGTCCTATTTTGTTCTAGATCTAGGTGGATCTAGGGAGATCAGTTAGTGTCCGCACCAACTGATTTATCCAATAACAATGTGTCACTAAAACCATCTAGAACATTGTATCCAAGAATTTTTCTATGTGATCTTCATCAAATTTTTCCCGCTAGTTAGTTATATTTTCTTAGAAAAATATCATTTTATTGGACATGATAGTTGAGCTAATGCCTGTATAAAAGTTTTCTCTCTCCATTTTGTAGATGGATTTGATTAATTGGAGAGTAATGGAAAAAAAACTTGTCTCACCATTGCAAATCTATTGTGTAATATTGTCTATTCTTTAGTGATTGTCCAAGGGTATGGTAGAAGATAACTTGTACATTGTGTTACCACTGAAAGTCACCCTAAGATTGTGGGAGGATAAGCCCAGTACCCATCAGAGTTTTTGGTGGATGTTGGTTTTATATGATTGGAGGTCAATGGAAAAAACTCAATATATGAATGATTTTCAACATAGAACTGGACAGGAAATGCACAGGGAAGTGAGGGCCATAACTAACTTTAGTCAGTGAATTGAGTTTAAGTGTGAGTAGAGGGAAGACTTATTAATAAAGGTGGAGAAGACTACTATTGGCATCAGGCCTTCAAGCAGCTTGGAGAAGAAAAAATCAGACTCAAAATCACTCTTAATCTCAAGCTTCAGACTTTGAAATATGTCCAAACAACACAACCAAAAAAACACAATGATCAAACCTACATCACCATGCAGCTACAACAACTCGAATGGATCCTCCATGCCTGATCCATTCAGTGTAAGAGGGGAAAATATCACAAGAAAACTGAATAAAACTGGTCATGATACCACTGCAATCAAACCTACATTACAACAACATAAGAACCCTTGACTGGATCCTCCATGCCTGAGTGTTTTAGCACAGTTTTTAAAAGAGATGAAGAGAGGTTGACTTCTATTAATCTAGAAGTCTCAAATCCGATACATAACCAGAGTACAGTTATGACATCAAAGAATTACAACAATAGGGAGCTCTGCTCAACCAACTAACGACCTTAACAAAATATTTAAACTATCTATTTATCCTCAGAAAAATACGAGACTACCAAGAGTGTGACCTAGTCAATACAATCAAAGCTTTGCATCGATGAGTTCTTCTGTCAAACTGAACGTGCACCCCTCTGTCAGACACGAGCTCAAATCGGCATGGGTTTTGCAGGAAAGTCTATCCACAGGGGTACCATGGGATGATGGTTCAATCCCCATGGATGAGCCTTCCATGCCTTCTATTTATGGATTGAGTTGAGGTTTCAACCACCAAATCTACTTTCATCAACTGCCTTTTCTCGGGAAATCAATGAGATTAAATTCTCAAGGGGCGGCTGCATGGTGCTCTTGGATAGGATGATATATGAGCATGTTATTGTGGGGTTTATCAAGATTGGTTTAGGTTTAGACTGCTTTTGTGCTCGCAATTTATCACCTTTCACAATGTAGCACTTTCGCTTTATTGTGGTTTCAATTGCAAGATCTCTCAAGAAAATTATCACCCGAGCATGTTGCGTCCCCGCAATGAACTGTGCCCACTAATCTGGTCATGATCTGAGATCTGGGTGCACTGGCTAGATTTAGTGCCACTGCCAAATATATCCACCCACCGACTTCAGGATCTGCCAAAGCGTGCTTTGGGATGGGGTGCTACCTTTGGCGCTGAACAATAACACCTCTCGGAGGATGATCTGACGTGGAGGCCTGATGTCACAATGCTGATGTGTCATGGATGTAGAGGTGACATGTGTCACTCGAAAACAGGCTAGAGGCATGTCTGAGAATGATTGAAAAGAGTGCCATGTGTTAGCTCTAGACAGATTCCACATGTTTGTGTCGACGACTACCACAAAATTGGTGCTCCAGGGCTTGGGCGCTAGCTCCTTTTACTTTGTCTCCTCTATGTGCTTCTACCTGGATTTGGCGATATGATGACATGTGTCTTCTTGAATCAAACAACCGAGAATTATTTCAAGTCTTCGGACTCTAGGAAAATCAAATCTCAAACCTCCTCTGACTTCAGTTTCTTTACCTAGAGTCATAGATCCATTGATGCGTGGCCCCGTTGATGGATGGTACAGATTCACTTCGGGGCTTTAGGAACTTCAACACTTCAGGCTTCGGTCCTTTGCAATGTTTAACTCCCACAATGTTTAACTCCACATGTTCTTAGCTTTTGATGGCTCAGATTGTTTTGGGAGTTTAGGCTTCGGCCCTTCAGTACTTTCACGCACTACTCACTTTGAAACTCTCAAAGTTCAGTTCCCCGAACACTTGGATCAACTACCACCCGTCCCCTTAAATATCGACGACTATTTCTTGCTTTGGGCCTTCGAGGCTTTTAATGGAGCTATATTTCATATAAATTTGAAATCCCAAATACCCAAGGGCCATTAATCTGGAATGCTCCTGGAATCTCCATTGCTGAAAAAATTCAACCTGTCTACTGCTTGTGCTTCGTGCCCGAAATGGACTACCATGAAAGCTGCGCCTGGCTTCCATGGGTGCGGCCTGAGTGAACAAGGACTTGGATGAATTACTGTGGGCTACAGAAAATAGAGAGAACAGTGACTGAAACAAAGGAGATGAGTGTTCATCCTTAGAGAAAAACAAATAGGTTTAGGGCCAAGACTTCCTTTGGGTAAGACATCAAGGGGAATCAAGGCACTCGAACAAAAGGAGCAAACAAAAAATGACTTTAACAGTCGAAGGGGAAAATTCAAGATCTATCCTGCGAAAAGGAGAGAGACAGGGAAAGGATACAGACTTAGGTATTCTCAACAACGAACACATACGACTCCAAAAAACATTATGTGATAACATTTGGCTCCATAGGGGATGGCATGCTCCTTGCGAGCTGCCAAGAACACGTAGCTCCAGTTCTTTAGATATTGGGTTATGGAGTCTCTTATTAAAATAAAAAGTAAAAACAAAAACAAAAATGTGGTGGTATTTACAATGGTGAGACTCCAGTCACAGCCTAAACAAAAAAATTCTTGAGAAAATGCCCATTGATAGGGCCACCCAAAACCTTAGACTCCTCCAAGTTCTGCAATTCATAAGTGTTGTTTAGAAAAACCTCATAAATCTTGAAGGGGATAATCCACAAGGATTCAAATTTACCATGTTTTCACTTGTCTTACTTGGGTGCATCCCATTTGAGCACCAGATCCCCCAATTGGAAATTTTTCTTGCTTGCGCTCTTGTCAAAAGCTTGTTTTATTTTCTACTAATTGTATTGTGCTTTATCAAGCAACTTCTCCCTAGTTTGCTGCAGTTCTACCAGCTTCACTATCCTCCTGACCATGTCATGAGGTTCTCCTTGATAGTCCTCAAGGAACTTCGCCATGGGAAAAGAAAGTTGAGCATGTAATATTTCCTTAACACCATACACTATTTGGAAAGGAGAAATACCCAATGATCATTTTTTGCTAACTCTGTCAACCCACAATGCAAACTTCAGCTTCGAATCCTAGGATTTCTTGTTTTCTTCTAACAATCTTTTGATGATATTTATGAGGCTCTTGTTAGAAGACTCTACTAAACCATTTCCATGAGGGTAGTAGGGAGTAGAATGGACTAGTGTGATCCCATACTACTTACAAAAATTAAATAATGGCTCAGCTCTGAAAGAGGCATCATTTTCTGTGACAATCCTGCTCGGACAACCAAATCTGGATATGAGGTCTTCAAGGAAATTTATGATCACCTTGTAGGAGGCACTCCTTGTAGGGATGGCTTCTATCCACTTGGTAAAATAATCAGTGGCCGTCAAAATCCACCTATGCTGGCCACTCGAGGCTGGGTGGATATCTCCAATTGTTGGTTGTGGAGACTGATTATCTTCCTGATTCAGAGGTCCTTGCTTTCAGTCGTGTTTATACCCCA
>JASDQU010818333.1:22927-33970 GCA_032191745.1 Picea mariana | reverse complement strand
CAAAAAAGGATCTAGAGAAGGTTAAGATAACTCAGAATGCACAGAAGCAAGTCAGAACGCTTTGAATGGCTTTAGTGCACAACAAAAGGGAAAAAATTCAAAATTCCTAAAACTCAGTGAAAAGGGAATAACCACAAAGAGCGTGTCGCAAGCTTTCTAATGGCGCAAAGGGCTCGTCAAACGGAGTTACGGATCAAAAGTTATAAGTGGTCAAACTTTAGTCAAACTTGGTCAAACATGCAAAAGTCAAAGTGACACGTGGGACAGATGATTTGGAAAGATGACATGGCAGGGCAGGCACATGCGCCCATTCGGTGATGACACATGTTAACTTCATTGGCAAATCAAATTGTGACAAGTGGCAGTTTTTATGTGAACCAGTTGTGGCCCAGTCATGCACTGCCACGTGGCACCCATCCCATGGCTGGAATGTGCAAAATTTTACTCGAATCCCCAAGAGTCAAACTCATGACCTTCAAGTAGCCCAAAGGCCCCACACATCAGCACTTACCACTACACCACACGTTGGTTCTTGTTTGAAATATGGTTTAAATAATATTTAAATTTAAACTTGAACTTAGGCGCCAAAAGGGAGGGGCTGGGCCAAAGATAACGTGTTTTAAAACCATGTGACCTTAATGTTCTGCCTACCTGGGGGCTTAACCAATGAACCTCCATATTTAACATATTCCACTATATTTAGAAGATTTTGACATTTAACCGCCCGTCAAAACCTCTGCCAGTTTTAGCAAGCGCGCCAAAAATCAGTTATAACACATGTGTAAAATAGGGAGTCCGTGGGATTCGACCCCTGAACCTCCCCAAAAGTCTATGCCTTAAATTATCTTCCATAACCAATACACCTAACTTCCTCATTATGACATAATTGCCCAGAATTTGTATATAAGGGGGTTTCGAGTAGTCCATTCGAAGACACACGAGAGAACAGAGAAGGGGCTGGCTGAGCGCATCCATACAGTACGGGTTTAGGTGCATTTTTCAAGATTTTGGCATGGATTTTGAGATCTGTCAGTCATTAATTGCAGAAGCAGTGGCACGAAAACTGAGGCAGGGGTGTCTTGGGGGCCCGAAAGTGTCTGACTCGAATTGAGGTGTGGAAACAGTCATTTTTAGTTAAAACGACACCACAGACATAGTGGTGGTGTTAGTTCTCTGATCTGAGCAAATCTTCTGTGGATTATCTCCAGAATGAGGTATACTTATGTATTTTGCCCAATTCATTTGTGGATTTAATAAAAAGACCTACCCATTTGAGAGCAGGACCTGGAGACATAGTCCACCAGGGATGAACTTCGCTATCAAGTTCTTTGTGTTCATATTTCATGATTGTGTCTCTTTCATTTTGAGCTTTTCCTTATTTATTGTGTACATTTGTTTATGCTCATTTTATGCAATTCTTTAATAAGTCACCTGACGAAAAGATCCCGGATCAATTTTCTAGCTGAATTTTTTGTTCATGCTCTTCATGGTTAGATTGATCCAGCTGTTGTAGTAGCATCATATATTTCTCTTGGAGTTTTTCCAACTCTTCTAGAGTGCACATAGTTGTGTACTCAAGATGATCAATAACCTCCACATGAACTTTAATATGCATATAAATTCATGGTTCCAACCGAATCTCTCCTATAGCTATTGCAACATCAGTTTTAAGATTATTTAATTTTTCTTTAGTGAATACTGAGGTATTCCTCAATTCCTTGATGAGGTTGTCTTCCTCACTGTTGACTGAGATTTTCATCAAATCCTGTATTTCATTTTGATTAGAAATCTTTTTCTCTATATTATGTTCTTCAATCTGATTGTAGTTTTCTTTTTCTTTATCTTCTTCATTATCTTGATAAGAACTCTCTTCTTCTAAGTTCTGTTCTTTAATCTAACAGGAATCCTCTGTATCTCAGTCTTTCTGCTTACTCTGATAGGATTTCTCCTCTTCTTGTGTTTCATTCTGATAATAGTTTTCTAGTTGAAGCCATAATTCTTTAGCAGATTTGTAGTGCTTCATCTTTTCTTTGACTTGGTCTATTAATCCATCCTGAATTGCTTTTAATGCTAATGAATTACTTCTCTTTGCTTCTTTTGTAGTTTTGGATTTTTTCTTTGAAGTAGTTAAGTGCCAAGGCTTACTTACTACCGAATCCCAAACTCCAGATCCTCTTGACTTCAAATATCTTTTCATATTTTCTCTCCATGAAAAATAATCTATTCCATCAAACAAGGGAGCTTCAATTGTGGAAATAACGATTTGTCCACCCATTTCTTCTGAATCTACCTTCAGTGTTTAAACTGTGCTGAAGGAACCTTGCTCTGATACAAATTTTTGATAATGGGTACTTGACACTAAGAGGGGGGGAGGTGAATTAGTGTCACAAAACTTTGGACAATTTTCCACTTTGCACAAATTAGCTGAACACCAAATATTTATTTCATTTTCTCAATCAATATATATAAAAGAATAAATATTTAATTTATTTAAATAACTTGAATGGATACATAAGATAAATATTTGAATATCATCTTCATACAATTATGAGATACCGAACTCTCTATTACAAGACCCAGCTTGTAGTTCTCATATCCAACTGAGAAATGAGGAGTCCGACCCTCATAACCAGTCCCAGATTGTTGATCTCAGATCCAATTGAGATGTGAGGAATCCAATCCTCATGCAAGACCCGACTTGTAAACATGCACCAACCTGATAGAATGAATCTTCATTCAATCCATTATATATAAATATATATACTTCAACAAATTCAACTACGTTTTTTCTCACCATTCCTTCTTGTTTATATAGTCTTCCAACTCCTGTGAACTTGAATCATTGTGTCTTTTGATATTTGAACCATTGTACCTTTTCATTTAAAATGATAATATTAATCTTTAATTAATATCATTTTTCCTTTTATCCTTTATTCATAATGCTCATGAATTAACTCTCTTTTAATCATGAATGTGTGTCGGTTCTTTTGTCTTCATGAGTTGATCATAGACATGGATCGACTCATCATATCGTTCTCATGCTGCTGCTGCATTCTCTGTATTGTCCTGGTATTAACTCTATGTCAAATTAATCTGTATGAGGCGCTTCCTTCAAACCATTTTCATATGATCATAAGCACAAAACCACGAGCTTATCAATTTAAGTGATGCCTTCATTTTACCCTTGTTTCTCTATTCCATACGACTAACAGCGGTGACCAGACGCTAGGCCAAACGAGCGCTTTGAGCACTTTATCAAAATCAACGGTCACAATTTAATCTCCCGATGAGATGAACAACTGTCGGGACTTTGTCCTTTCAAATATTTCGATACGATTTCGTCGAATAGATCGGATGGTTCACGTTTATTTCGTGGAACCAGATCAATGGTTAGATTCGATCCTTACACTTACCCTTTCACTGCTTGATCCGACGGCTGGGACTTAATCAAGCATTGAGATGGATGGCCATCATTTACTTTGGAACTTGAAATATTTCTACTTACGCTATCTGTCCACTATATTTTGATCAATGGTTGAGAATGCACCTGAAGTGTTCTTCAGATCAGATGACTCATGTCCACTTCGGTACTTCGACATTCGAGACTTCAGGACTTTGGGCATTTGCTGGTGGTGAAACTCCCGAAGTAAAACTCCTAGAGTGACGCAACTTGCTGATGTCACTTGATGATGTGGAATGGGCCGAGTGGCTTCCACGTGTCACTCATATTTGTGATTTACATGTACTTGAAATGTCGATTTCAACTTGACACTTGTCATTATCTGACTGTGCCACGTATCCTTACTGATGTGGTCTGCCATGTGTCCTTGCTGACGTGTTCTATTGACATGGTCTGCCACATGTCCTCGCTGACGTGGTCTGCCACATGTCCTTGCTAATGTGGTTTGATGACGTAGATCTCCCTGATCTAATGATCATAATAGTATCCAAAATGTATCTTAGATCGACGACTAAGAGTTACTTCGAATTTTTGGCTTTCGGGACTTCGAATAATTCGATCTCTCAACTTCACAATACTTTCGAAGTGAGATTTCACGAAGTGTAACTTCCTTACAACTTTTAACTTGGAACGAATGTTGTTCGTTGATCATAGTTTTAGATCGACGACTTGATCTATCTGTGATACTGTTTTCCCTTGGATTAAGTCCAACGACTCTTCTTCTAGCTTATCATGTCCTTCCACTTTAGAATGATCCAACATTTTGTTGGGTATTCGGATATTCGAATTCTCAGTCCTTTTGCCTCGCTTATCCTATCCTTCCACTTAATGTGATCTGATGGATGACGAAAATTCGGGTAATCAGGATCTCAGATCTCAGCCCTTGCTTATCCTATCCTTTACTCAAAAGTGATTTGACGACTGACAGAAATTTGGGTAATCGAGATATCAGATCTCATCTCTTGCTTATCCTATCTTTCCACTTTAAAGTGATCCAAAGGACAAGAAGACTCTTGAAGAAGATCAACAATCAAAGATGATTGTAGGGTCTTCAACTAGCATGACTTTTAAGACTCTCATCGAGTTCCACAATGGAAACCGTTCGTTGGTAGTGGAACTAATTCCAACCGTAGATTTATTATCGAGTGACCATCGATGGTTGATGTGGATTGTGGAACCACAACTTGTGAGTAGTTTAATTTGTTACCAAAGGTCCACAATTTATCCCTGTTGTTGATCTGGCACTTGCGTATCTGACGGTCATGACTTAATCCGACTTAATCTGATCGTTTGTTGGGTAAACCACAGTTGTCAATATTTGAGTTTATGAGATTTGACAATCTAGACCAATTGCGGGATTGGAACTACTGAGTCATTTAATTCTCCTTTCGCTCTCCGCAATTCATCCCTACCGTTGGTCTAGCACATGAGTATCAACGGTCTTGATTTGATCGTTGACTATTCCTCCAACGATCCTTTAAGCCTAGAGTCAGTGATATGAACGACGTTTGTTACATGAGACAATCAACATCGTCAATTTCTTGATCGGACAACTGTTGAGGCTTCTCACCTTTTCCTATGCATCGATTGACTTCTCAGTCTTTCCATCAATCTCGACAACATTTCTACAATTCACTCTTCCTTCTGAGCTTTGATATTCATTCGCTAACCTTCCCGAGCTTTAGTCTTTGGCATACTGTCATACTATTTGACATTCTCATCCTTTGCATACTTTCAATGTGCTTTTCCTTCTGAGATTTTAACTCTGCATACTGTTTGACATTTTCTGCTAACTGATATACTGTTGACATCAATGACAATTTCATCTATGATAGATCAACAATGACAATTCATCGTAACAACTTATCATCACATCATAATGACATCAACTGTTGACATCAATGGCAACATATCAATGACAATATGTCCAACAACCTCCGTTTTAGGCGCGTGATAGCTCGTTGGAAAGGTCTTTCAAAGAACTACACATTTTGTTGTCAAACTTTGACTCCGTCTATAATTTGACAGTGGCAAGCTAAATAAACATTGTTTAAGCCTCCAAAACGGCCCTGGAAGTACAACAAGATGTGCTGACATGAAAACATACAAAATAATCCAGTTGGATTAGGTGAGAGGTCACCAATATCCACCTGGAAGATGTGTAGGGCTTCAGATAGCCCTAGAAGTGTAGAACCCACAATTACAAATAAGTACAGAAGAACGTGTTGAACTAAAAATGGAAAAGAGGAGCCAGTTGGAATAGGTGGGTGGCCACCAATAGCCAACTAGATTAAAGTGCCACTTGGCAAGTGGAGGTTGACCCATGTGGTAATGGGTGTAGTATGAGGTTGTCAAGTTGTAAAGAGTAAAACAAAATTGCTCTCCATGTTTGAATTTGTTTTATAAGCTTATTTTTACAAATAAGCTATTTTTATAATGTAAGTGACCAATTTTTATAAAATAACTAATAATCACTTTTACAATAAAGTTACTTTATCACTCAAAGTTGCATGGAAAATGTACCTTAAAAAATAGCCTTACTTATGAATGATTCACTTTTATAATTCAAGTGAGATGCACTTTTCAATACAATTATTCTATAATGTAAAGTTACATGCACTTTTTCAAAAAATAGTTTACAAAAGAAAAGACTTGAACTCAAGATTTCTATTTTAAAGAAGTAACTTTGAACCAAGTGAATTATTACAAAAAAAAAATCAAATTTTAGAAAGTAGTAAAGGGCCTATTTTTTTTTTTCTATTTTCTTTATTCATTTTGTTTTAAAAACTCACGACCTCCTAGAAGTACATGCTTACATTGAAACCCCTTTTTTTTTACTAAAAAACTTCAAACTCCACTACATACAAAAACAAGCAAATTATTGGAAATAAATAAATAAATAATAGTAATAAATTGAAAAAATTGAAACTGTATAAGCTCGACATTATCCTACTAAAAAAATGTAAGTTTTCTCCCTATTTATGATTTGTCAAGATCATACAAGGCACAAGGAAAAGAGCATACACATGCTAGAAAAATTTCCTCCCTATTTCTGATTTTCCAAGATCGCACAAGGTGTATGGAAAATAGCATACATGGATAGGAAAGGGAGCAAACTGGAAATATAAACAAAAAAAAAAAACAAAAAAGATATTAAAACATTATGAAAGAGATGAGAAAAAACTTCAAATGAAATTGTATACCTACAAATTTGATATAAATGATCATATCTTATCCAAACAAAAACCTTTTCGACTAATACGTAAATGTTTTCCAACTAGAAAGAACACTCCAGATGTATTTGAGTAGTTCACTCTGTCTAGAAATGCTAAAAAACAACATAATCCAAAACTCCTTTGTTGCATATAGTGACACAGGATTATGATCTTGATCAACAACAAAAACAAGTATTCATAGGAGCTCTGATACCATGTTTGATAAAGATGGGATATCCACACATATTGAACACCTTAAGGAAACTGTTCACACAAACAAATCAAATATTAGTACACCAAGATCATACAAGGCACAAGGCAAAGAACATACACATGCCAGAAAAATTTCCTCCCTATTTCTGATTTGCTAAGATCGCACAAGGTGCAGGGAAAATAGTATACATGGATATGAAAGGGAGCAAACTGGAAATATAAATAAAAAAAAAACAAAAAAGATGTTAAAACAATATGAAGGAGATTAAAAAAAACTTCAAATGAAATTGTACACCTCCAGATTTGATATAAACGATCATATCTTATCCAAACAAAAACCTTTTCGACTAATACATAAAGGTTTTCCAACTAGAAAGAACACTCCAAACATATTGGACTAGTTCACTCGGTCTAGAAATGCTCAAAAACAACATAATCCAAAACTCCTTTGTTGCATATAGTGACATAGGATTATGATCTTGATCAACAACAAAAGCAAGTATTTATAGGAGCTCTGATACCATGTTCGATAAAGATGTCATATCCACACATATTGAACACCTTAAGGCAACTGCTTACACAAACAAATCAAATATTAGTACACCAAGATCATACAAGGCATAAGGCACAAGGAAAAGAGCATACACATGCCAGAAAATTTCCTCCCTATTTATGATTTTCCAAGATTGCACAAGGTGTAGGGAAAAGAGCACACATGGATAAGAAAGGGAGCAACTAGAAATATAAACAAAAAAACCAAAAAAGATATTAAAACAGTATGAAAGAGATTAAAAGAAACTTCAAATGAAATTGTATACCTCTAAATTTGATATAAATGATCATATCTTATCCAAAAAAAAACCTTTTCAACTAATACGTAAAGTTTTTTCAACTAGAAAGAACACTCCAGACGTATTGGAGTAGTTCACTTGGTCTAGAAATGTTAAAAAACAACATAATCCAAAACTCTTTTGTTGCATATAGTGACACATGATTATGATTTTGATCAACAAAAAAAGAAAGTATTCATAAGAGCTCTGATACCATGTTCGATAAAGATGGATTATCCACACACATTGAGCACCTTAAGGCAACTGTTCACACAAACAAATCAAATATTATGTAGTGACCCCGGCTACGACAACAACAACGATGTAAAAATGTTTTTTTTTTTTTTTTGCATTAGGATAATAGAATTGTCATGACATAATTAATAACATCACAAGATACACATCATCATAATTTTATAACGACACATTCGATGCATTAACATCATTGACATCGACGCAATTCCACACAACATGATCAACTAAAGAAAATACAATAAATGATCATCCACGTCACTGAGTAATAAAGAACTACCTACCCAACCTATCCTACATGGTTAGGACCTCCAGGGCACATAAGCAAAGCTCAAGCCCATGATTCATCCGATTGATTTTGACCACTTAAGGTCTCAGGGAGGTGACTATTATGAGGAACAATGAGGTATCTAAATCCCACCTNCACTTTTATTAACGCAATTCCCAACTAGTAGCATTCCACCCAACGCCCAATTAAATAACATACAAAAATTTGTTATAAAAAATACCATCTATGACTACTTAAAAATCAAGGAAGATTTAGGGGTCATTCTTACCAACAAGACATGATTACCATTTACATAACAGATTCTACACCACCCCTTTTAATATTACTCTAGCACATTAATTCCATTATCATTTAGAGAAGAAACGATGGTAAGGAGCTAACCACTAGTAATATGTAAATCCTTTCCATAAAGCAACACAGTCCTCATTAGGCCATAAGACAATATAAGGAAGTACAAGAATGATGCCTTAATCAACTTCAAACAATGGTTAAGTGCAATTGAGTATGAAAATAAACATAAGGATAATAAAACCACGAAGGCATAGTAAATTGTCTAAAGTTCTTGCTTCAAGTCACCATAAGAAATTTTTCCAAGGTCAGGGTAACTAGGGTCAAGTGCCCATTTTCAAGTGTTCAAGTTTTTGTGTCTGGAACCCCTACACTAGCTCATCTATAACATCTTTTCTTATAGAATCTTTTAAAAATACATATAAATTACATATAAAATTCAATGTTAAAAATTTCGTATTTATTTAAGAGTCCTACAAGAAGGTCCATTCTTCTTTTAAGCAAACAAAAGGCTTTAAATACATATTTTTACTTCCATTTAGGGACCATAAGAAAATCTGAAGTCTTCCTTAAGTGAAGCTTAAGATTCAATACTACTTTCATTTCCTTTATGAAAATTTCATAAGAAAATCTGAAGTCTTCCTTAAGTGAAGCTTAAGATTCAATACTACTTTCATTTCCTTTATGAAAATTTCAAGAAACATCAACACAAAAGCCATTAAGGACTCAAAGCTTTTCGCATCATAAAATTAAGGTTGTCCAAATTAATTAATACTATAAGGACTCAACTACATTCATATCCAAGGGTAAGACTTATAAGGATCAACATATCAACCCCTGGATAAGAGCTCATATTCTAATCTACAATCTACCGGGAAAAGAGAGAAGGCCACATACATAACTAATCCATAAACAAGAATTCCAACGCTGACTTGAAATTCCATCAATGAATTTAAGGGAGACCCAAGGTATTAACCAGAAGGGACACAACAATTAACTTGCTGTTCCATTAGAGGAATTAAGGAGGACCAAATTTAAAGCAGAAAACTATGTTTCATAAATTGATATGAACTGCACATTTGACAACTAAAAACTATGTTTCCAGCGTTCCATTGCTTCCACCGTCAAGCCTAAAACCAATCCTTGATTAACCATCGGTGCTTACCCTTCCACCAATACGTGTCCTCCCTTCCCAAGGAAGAACCATAGCATGCGGTTATGCTATCCTAGAAAAGGTGCCAATCTACGAGCAAGCTGACGCTGGAGATAAAACCGACAAATCAGAATAAAATTTCGTCCACTGTAGCCAACTACTGAGGGCGCGGACTAAACTTGGTAGAGGCATAACATACCCTTTCATGTTCATAAAAACACCGTTACCATCCTAATACAACAGACGAGGAGATAACTGTGCCTTACTTCCAAGGAAGCATTGTAGTAACTGCGTCGTTGAATGATGATCATCAGTTCACCAAAATACTGATTTGACAGGGATTTAGCTCAGAAATGACAGTGATCAACGTTTTTATAATTATAAATTCAAGCTCAGAAATGGCAGTGATCAACGTTTTTTACGTGCGCAGTCTGCGCATAGAAGCGAGTATGTAGAATTCGAAATTGGTTTTTGGAGAAGGAACACAACTTAACGCAGAAATCCAATCTATTTAGTTGAGAAAAATCAATGATAGCTAAATTATTAGGAATCTGCCTCTAGAAATTTTAAAACATCAAGGAGCTTGTTCATTCGATCTTAATTTTCAACACAGTTGCCCAATGAAAAAGAAAACTTGGTTATACAATTTAAATTCCCGTTGCTATTACAAATTCAATTAAAATACCGTAAATGACGACGAAGAATCCGAAGTTGTTCCTCCGCAATGACGCTCCTTCCGGTTGCTAACCGTAGAGACTTCAACGACACCTCCCAGCTTACGCTAGGGATACTCTTCTTCCCCCTTATCCAGTTGCAAAGTGGCCACACACACACAACTAGAAATCTTCTAGCTCCCAGCTTGCCTTGCAAAGTAGAGCCACCACTCTTTCCCCAACTGGGTATCCCAACTATCACAAGTAAAACCAGTAAAAAATTCTGCAGCATATCTTTACCCATAACCAGTGTGATCATTTTCCCATCTTTTTCCATTTTCTTTATGGGAGTTTCCTTAATGAAACATTCCTCTTGCACAATTAATTCGCTTTTGAATTAAATAATTTAGAATTATTCCCCTCGTACACTTGTCACCCTTTTCCCTAGTTGCACAAGTAAATCCACAATTTATTTTAATTAAATTCAATTTCCCTCACCTCTCCTAAAAGTGTTCCTTAAATCACTCCTAGTTGTCTCTTTATTCCCCGCATTCCCAATTAATGACTGACGCCTTTCTAAATCTGAGTTGAGTTAAAATGAGATTTTTCTCTAGTTAGACTAGTGTTAACTAGACTCTAGATACCTTTCTATGCATACACAATATTTTATGCTTTATTTCTTTCTTATCT
>JASDQU010818333.1:9366-22877 GCA_032191745.1 Picea mariana | reverse complement strand
GATGGATTACCTCCTAAGAGGGAAATCCAACATGCGATACATCTGCAACAGGATTCTCCTTTGCCTAATGTGGGCATGTACAGGATGTCAGTTGTGGAGATGACAGAGATCAAGAAGTAGGTACAGGGCTTATTGGATCAAGGGGTCATCAGGCCCAGTTCATCTCCTTGTGGTTCTCCAATCGTGATGGTGCCAAAGAAAGATGGCACATGGCGAATGTGTGTCGATTACCGAGCCTTAAATAAAATTAGCGTGAAAAATCGATACCCTCTTCCTCGCATACATGATTTACTTGATCAGTTAAAGAATGTTGTTTATTTCACTAAGTTGGATTTGCGCAGTAGATATCATCAAATCAGGGTTGCAGAACAGGATGCATGGAAGACTGCCTTTAAAACCAAACAAGGATTGTTTGAGTGGTTAGTTATGTCGTTTGGACTTTGTAATGCTCTGACAACTTTCATACGTGTGATGAATGATGTATTTAGGCCTTTCTTGGATGACTTTGTGATTGTATAATTAGATGACATTCTTTTTTTCAGCGGGACTTGGGATGAACATGTAAGGCATGTAAAACAAGTATTGGATACTTTGTTGAGGGAAAAGTTGTATGTGAAAATGTCAAAATGTGAATTTGGAAAGACTGCACTTATATACTTAGGTCATATCGTGGGAGGAGGACAATTGAAGATTGATCCTTCCAAAATTGAAGTAATTGTGAAATGGCCTGAGCCAAGGAGTGTAACTGAAGTCCAAAGCTTCTTGGGTGCAATCCAGTATTGGAGAAGATTGATTCCCAACTTCTCTTTTATCACAACTCCTCTGCATGCCTTAACCAATGTGAAGAACAATTTTCAGTGGGAAGAAAAGCAACAAAAATCTTTTAACATTTTGAAGAAGAAGATCAATATCGCACCAGTATTAGCACTGTCGAATCTTGAACAACCGTTCAAGATTGAGACAGATGCCAGTGGATACGCCATGGGTGAAGTATTGATGCAATATCGTAAGCCTATATGTTACCACTCTGAGAATTTTAACCAAGCTGTTGTTAACTATCCTACATATGATAAAGAGTTGTATGCATTAGTTCAAAGCGTAAAGAAATGGAAGCATTACTTGTTAGGGAAGGAAACCATCATACATACAGATCACCAACCCTTACAATATCTTCAGGCACATACCAAATTGCAACAATCTCGACACTACAAATGGATGGGTTTTCTACAACAATTTCATTTGGTAATCAAGTACAAGAAGGGTACAAGTAACAAGGTAGCCGATATGCTTTCAAGACCTCCTATTGCTACTTCTATTATTTTAAAGAATACTTCTTTATCTCATGATAGCTATGTAGAGCAATATGCCATCGATGAAGATTTTAAAGGAGTATATGAGAAGCTAACCCATGGTGCACAGGTAGAGAATTATTGTTTGCAGGGAAAGTTACTCTATCATCTTCAGAAGCTATGTATTCCTACAAGTGAATGAGTCCATGTAATACGAGAATCTCATACTTTTCTTGTATCGAGGCATTTTGGGGTAGGAAAAACTATGGCTCATTTTCAGAGGTTTTGTTACTGGCCTCAAATGAAAGAAATTGTAAGTAAATATGTAAAGGGGTGTGTGATGTGTTCTACTTGTAATCCCACTAATAGAAAATTGGGGCTATACTCACGACTTTCTGTTCCATCCCATCCATGGGAAAGTGTTTCCATGGATTTTGTAGGGGGTTTACCAATGACCAGGGGGGGTCATGATTATTTGTATGTCGTAGTGGATAGGTTTAGCAAGATGTGTATCTTGATGCCATGTAAAAAGCAGATCACTCTTGAGCAGACTGCTAATCTCTTTTTTCAGCATGTTTGGGTTCACTTTCGATTACCCATGTCCATCGTCTCGGATCGAGATACTCGATTCCTTGGGGATTTTTGGACTAGCTTGTGGAGAATGATAGACACCAAGTTGAAGAGGAGCATTGCTTTTCATCCACAGACTGATGGACAAACAGAGGTGGTAAACAAAACAGTGGTACTTTTGCTTCGAGGCTAATGCAACAAGCATCCTAAGTTATGGGATGAATAGATACCTTATGTACAACATGTTTATAATCGAGCTTTACATTCATCCACTCATAGTTCACCTTTTGAGACATGTTATGGGTACTTACCAAAGGTTCCTTTGGAATTGATGTATGGGAGAGATACTGATGTGAATGAAGTATGAACAAAGGACAGGGCCCGCAAGTTCATCCAGAGGATTCAACAGATACACCAGGTAGTCAAGGAACAATTGGAGAAGAGTCAAGCACAGTATAAATCTTGGCTTGAAAAGCACATGGTTGATCATCAGTTCGATGTTGGAGACCGGGTATGGCTTCATATCAGCAAGGAACGATTGAAGGGTGAAGGCAAGAAACTCAAGCCCATCCGATATGGACCCTTCATTATTTTGGAGAAAAGCAGCACTAATTCTTTTCATTTAGATCTTCCACGTTATATGTAGATTTATTCAGTTTTGAACATAGAGAACTTGAAACTTTTTGAACCTCCCATGATCATGGATCAGGATGAGGAAGTTTCAATACCATCAGTTGATGAGTTTTCACCTGAGTACTTGGATGAGTTAAAGGAAGATATCATCTTGGACAGAAGGATGAAGAATTCACGCAGAGGTGATGTTGATTATCTCCGAGTAGGCTTAAAGGGCACACATCAAAGCAAGGCAAAGTGGATTGCGAAGGATAAGGCGAGGGAACTCTTACCTCACTTACCAATTGATTGATAAAATATTTTAGTGGTCTAGAAATCTCTCAGTGGGAAGGCGTGATCCAAAAAGGATCCAGAGAAGGTTAAGATAACTCAGAATGCACAGAAGCAAGTCAGAATGCTCAGAATGGCTTCAGCACACAGCAAAAGGGCAAAAATTCAAAATGCCTGAAACTCGGTGAAAAGGTAATAATCACAAAGAGCGCTTCGCAAGATTTCTAACGGTGCAAACGGCTCGTCAAACGAAGTTACGAATCAAAAGTTATAAGTGGTCAAAGTTCAGTCAAACTTGGTCAAACAGGAAAAAGTCAAAGTGACACGTGGCACCACTGCAAGGGTGACATGTGGGACAACTGAGTTGGAAAGATGACGTGGCATGGCAGGGACGTGGGCACGTTCGATGATGATACATGTCAACTTCATTGGCAAATCAAATTGTGACAAGTGGTAGTTTTTATGTGGACCAGTTATATGGTGCCACGTGGCCCAGTCATGGGCTGCCACGTGGCACCCCTCCCATGGCTGGAATGTGAAAATTTTTATTCGACTCCCCAAAAGTTGAACTCATGACCTTCAAGTAGCCCAAAGACCCCACACATCAGCACTTACCACTACACCACACGTTTGTTCTTGTTTGAAATATGGTTTAAATAATATTTAAATTTAAAATTGAACTAAGGCGCCAAAAGGGAGGGTTTAGGCCTTTGGCCCAGCCCCTGATCACGTGTTTTAAAACCATGTGACCTTAATGTTCTGCCTGCCTTGTGGCTTAACCAACGAACCTCCATATTTAACATATTCCACTATATTTAGAAGATTCCGCCATTTAACTGCCTGCCAAAACCTCCGCCAGTTTTAGCAAGCACGCCAAAAATCAGTTATAACAGATATGTAAAATAGGGAGTCCATGGGATTCGATCCGGAAACCTCCCCAACATTCTATGCCTTAAATTAGCCTCCATAACCAATGCACCTAACTTCCTCATTATGACATAACTGCCCAAAATTTGTATATAAGGGGGTTTCGGGCAGTCCATTCGAAGACACACGAGAGCATAGAGAAGGGGTTGGCTGAGCGCATCTGTATAGTATGGATTTAGGTGCATTTTTCAATATTTTGTCATGTATTTCGAGATCTGTCAGTCATTAATTGCAGGAGCAGTGGCACGAAAACCGAGGCATGGGTGTCTTGGGGGCCCGAAAGTGTCCGTCTTGGATTGAGGTGTGGAGACAGTCATTTTTAGGTAAAAAAATGCCACGAATGCAGTGGTGGTGTTAGTTTTCTGATCTGAGTAAATATTTGGTGTCTTAACTCTAGAATGAGGTATACTTATGTATTTTGCCCAATTCTTTTCTGGAGTTAATAAAAAGACCTACCCATTTGAGAGCAGGACCTGGAGACGTAGTCCACCAGGGACGAACTCCGTTATCAAGTTCTTTGTGTTCATATTTCATGATTTTGTCTCTTTCATTTTGATCTTTTCCTTCTTTATGGTGTACTTTTGTTTATGCTCATTTTATGCAATTCTTTAATAAGTCACCTGACGAAAAGATCCCAGATCAGTTTTCTAGATGAATTTTTTGTTCATGCTCTTCATGGTTAGATTGATCCAACTATTGTAGTAGAATCATATCTTTCTCTTGGATTTTTTCCAACTCTTCTAGAGTGCACATAGTTGTGTACTCAAGATGATCAATAACCTCCACATGAACTTTAATATGCATATAATTTCCTGGTTCCAATCGAATCTCTCCTATAGCTGTTGCAACATCAGTTTTACGATTATGTAATTTTTCTTTAGTGAATACTGAGGTATTCCTCAATTCCTTGATGAGGTTGTCTTCCTCACTGTTGACTAAGATTTGCATCAAATCCTATATTTTCTGATTAGAAATCTTTTTCTCTATATTATGTTCTTCAATATGATTGCAGTTTTCCTTTTCTTTATCTTCTTCATTATCTTGATAAGAACTCACTTCTTTTGAGTTCTATTCTTTATTCTGACAGGAATCCTCTATATCTGAGTCTTTCTTCTTACTCTGATAGGATTTCTCATCTTCTTGCATTTCATTCTGATAATAGTTTTCTAGTTGAAGCCATAATTCTTTAGCAGATTTGTAGTGCTTCGTCTTTTCTTTGACTTGGTCTGTTAATCCATCCTGAATTGCTTTTAATGCTAATGAATTACTTCTCTTTGCTTCTTTTGTAGTTTTGGATTTTTTCTTTGAAGTAGTTAAGTGCCAAGTCTTACTTACTACCGAATCCCAAAATCCAGATCCTCTTGACTTCAAATATCTTTTCATATTTTCTCTCCATGATAAATAATTTGTTCCATCAAATAAGGGAGCTTCATTTGTGGAAATAACTATTTGTCCACCGATTTCTTCTGAATCTACCTTCGGTGTTTAAATTGTGCTGAAGGAACCTTGCTCTGATACAAATTTTTGATAATGGGTACTTGACACTGAGAGGGGGGGGGTGAATTAGTGTCACAAAACTTTGGAAAATATTCCACTTTTCACAAATTAACTGAACAACAAATATTTATTTAATTTTCTCAATCAATATATATAAAAGAATAAATATTTTATTTATTTAAATAACTTGAATGGATACATTAGATAAATATTTGAATATCATCTTCATACAATTATGAGAGACTCAACTCTCTGTTACAAGACCCATCTTGTAGTTCTCATATCCAACTGAGAAATGAGGAGTCCAACCCTCATAACCAGTCCCAGATTGTTGATCTCAGATCCAACTGAGATGTGAGGAATCCAATCCTCATGCAAGATCCAGCTTGTAAACATGCACCAACCTGATAGAATGAATCTTCATTCAATCCATTATATATAAATATATATACTTCAACAAATTCAACTACGTTTCTTCTCACCATTCCTTCTTGTTTATATAGTTTTCCAACTCGTGTGAACTTGAATCATTATGTCTTTTGATATTTGAACCATTGTACCTTTTCATTTAAAATGATAATATTAGTCTTTAATTAATATCATTTTTCCTTTTATCCTTTATTCATAATGATCATGAATTAACTCTCTTTTAATCATGAATGTGTGTCGGTACTTTGTCTTCATGAGTTGATCATAGACATGGATCGACTCATCATATTGTTCTCATGTTGCTGCTGCATTCTCTGTATTGTCCTGGTATTAACTCTATGTCAAATTAATCTGTATGAGGCGCTTCCTTCAAACCATTTTCATATGATCACAGACATAGAACCACCGGCGTATCAATTTAAGCGATGCCTTCATTTTACCATTGTTTCTCTATTCCATATGACTAACAGCGGTGACCAGACGCTAGGCCAAATGAGTGCTTTGAGCACTTTATCAAAATCAACGGTTACGATTTAATCTCTCGATGAGATGAACGACTGTCGGGACTTTGTCCTTTCAAATATTTTGATACAATTTCGCCGAATAGATCGGATGGTTCATGTTTATTTCGTGGAACCAGATCAACGGTCAGATTCGATCCTTACACTTACCCTTTCATTTATTGATCCAACAACTAGGACTTAATCAAGCATTGAGATGGATGGCCATCATTTACTTCGAAACTTCAACTATTTCTACTTACGCTATCCTTCCACTGTATTTTGATCAATGGTTGAGAATGCACCCGAAGTGTTCTTCAGATCGGACGACTCATGTCCACTTCGGGACTTTGACATTCGAGACTTCAAGACTTTGGACATTTGTTGGTGGTGAAACTCCCGAAGTAAAACTTCCAGAGTGACGCAACTTGCTGACGTCACTTGATGATGTGGAATGGGTCGAGTGGCTGCCATGTGTCACTCAGATTCGTGATTTACATGTACCTGAAATGTTGATTTCAACTTGACACTTGTCATTATCTGACTATGCCACGTATCCTTGCTAACGTGGTCTGCCATGTGTCCTTGCTGATGTGTTCTGCTGACATGGTTTGCCACATGTCCTTGCTGACGTAGTCTACCACATGTCCTTGCTAACGTGGTTTGATGACGTAGATCTCCCTGATCTAATGATCATAATAGTATCTGAAATGTATCTCAGATCGACGACTGAGAGTTACTTCGAATTTTTGGCTTTCGGGACTTCGAATAATTCGATCTCTCAACTTCACAATACTTTCGAAGTGAGATTCCACGAAGTGTAACTTCCTCACAACTTTTAACCTGAAACGAATGTTGTTCATTGATCATAGTTTTAGATCAACGGCTTGATCTATCTATGATACTGTTTTGCCTTGGATTAAATCCAATGACTCTTCTTCTAGCTTATCATGTCCTTCCACTTTAGAATGATCCAATGTTTTGTTGGGTATTTAGTTATTCGAATTCTTAGTCCTTTTGCCTCGCTTATCCTATCCTTCCACTTAATGTGATCCGATGGCTGATGAAAATTCAGGTAATTGGGACCTCAGATCTCAACCCTTGCTTATCCTATCCTTTACTCAAAAGTGATTTGACGACTGACATAAATTCGGGTAATCGAGATCTTAGATCTCAGCTCTTGCTTATCCTATATTTCCACTTTAAAGTGATCCAATGGATGAGAAGACTCTTGAAGAAGATCAACAATCAAAGATGATTGCAGGGTCTTCAACTAGCATGACTTTTAAGACTCTTGTCAATTTCCGCAATGGAAACCGTTCGTTGGTAGTGGAACTGATTCCAATCGTAGATTTATTGTTGAGTGACCATCGATGATTGATGTGGATTGTGGAACCACAACTTGTGAGTGGTTTAATTTGTTACCAAAGGTCCACAATTTATCCCTGTCATTGATCTGGCACTTGCATATCCGACGGTCATGACTTAATCCGACTTAATCTGATCATTTGTTGGATCAACCATAGTCGTCAATATTTGATTTTATGAGATCTGACAATCTAGACTAATTGTGGGATTGGAACTAGCGAGTCGTTTAATTCTCCTTTTGATTTCCGTAATTCATCCATGTCATTGGTCTGGCGCATGAGTATCAATGGTCTTGATTTGATCGTTGACTATTCCTCCAACGATCCTTTAAGCCTACAGTCAGTCATATGAGACAATCAAAACCATCAATTTCTTGATCGGACGACTGCTGAGGCTTCTCACCTTTTCCTATGCATCGATTGAATTCTCAGTCTTTCCATCGATTCCGACAACATTTCTACAATGCACTCTTCCTTCTGATCTTTGATCTTCATTCACTAACCTTCCCAAGCTTTAGTCTTTGGCATACTATCATACTTTTTGACATTCTCATCCTTTGCATACTTTCAATGTTCTTTTCCTTCTGAGCTTTTAACTCTGCATACTGTTTGACATTTTCTGCTAACTGATATACTGTTGACATCAATGACAATTTCATCTATGATAGATCAACAATGACAATTCATCGTAACAACTTATCATCACATCATAATGACATCAACTGTTGACATCAATGACAACATATCAATGACAATATGTCCAACGACCTCCGTTTTAGGCACGTGATAGCCCGTTGGAAAGGTCTTTCAGAGAACTACACATTCTGTTGTCAAACTTTGACTCCGTCTATAATTTGACAGTGACAAGCTAAAATAACATTGTTTAGGCCTCCAAAATGGCCCTGGAAGTACAACAAGATGTGCTAACAAGAAAACATACAAAATAATCCAGTTGGATTAGGTGAGAGGTCATCAATATCCACCTGGAAGATGTGTATGGCTTCAGACAACCCTAGAAGTGTAGAACCCACAATTACAAATAAGTACAGAAGAACGTGCTAAACTAAAAATGGACAAGAGGAGCCAGTTGGAATAGGTGGGTGGCCACCAATAACCAACTGGATTAAAGTGCCACTTGGCAAGTGGAGGTTGACCCATGTGGTAATGGGTTAGTATGAGGTTTTCAAGTTGTAAAGAGTAAAAAAAATTGCTCTCCATGTCTGAATTTGTTTTATAAGCTTATTTTTACAAATAAACTATTTTTATAATGTAAGTGACCAATTTTTATAAAATAACTAATAATCACTTTTACAATAAAGTTACTTTATCACTTGAAGTTGCATGGAAATTGTACCTTAAAAAATAGCCTTACTTATGAATGATTCACTTTTATAATTCAAGTGAGATGCACTTTTCAATACAATTATTCTATAACTTAAAGTTACATGCACTTTTTCAAAAAATAGTTTACAAAAGAAAAGACTTGACTTCAAGATTTCTATTTTAAAGAAGTAACTTTGAACCAAGTGAATTATTACAAAAAAAAAATCAAATTTTAGAAAGTAGTAAAGGGCCTATTTTTTTTCCCTCTTTTCTTTATTCATTTCTTTTTTTAAAACTCACGACCTCCTAGAAGTACATGCTTACATTGAAACCCCTATTTTTTTACTAAAAAACTTCAAACTCCACTACATACAAAAACAAGCAAATTATTGGAAATAAATAATTAAATAATAGTAATAAATTGAAAAAATTGAAACTATATAAGCTTGACATTATCCTACTAAAAAAATGCAAGTTTTCTCCCTATTTCTAATTTGTCAAGATCATACAAGGCACAAGGAAAAGAGCATACACATGCCAGAAAAATTTCCTCCCTATTTCTGATTTGCCAAGATCGCACAAGGTGTATGGAAAATAGCATACATGGATAGGAAAGGGAGCAAACTGGAAATATAAACAAAAGAAAACCAAAAAAGATATTAAAACATTATGAAAGAGATGAGAAAAAACTTCAAATGAAATTGTATACCTCCAAATTTGACATAAATGATCATATCTTATCCAAACAAAAACCTTTTCGACTAATACGTAAAGGTTTTCCAACTAGAAAGAACACTCCAAATGTATTTGAGTAGTTCACTCTGTCTAGAAATGCTAAAAAAGAACATAATCCAAAACTCCTTTGTTGCATATAGTGACACAGGATTATGATCTCAACAACAAAAGCAAGTATTCATAGGAGCTCTGATACCATGTTCGATAAAGATGACATATCCACACATATTGAACACCTTAAGGCAATTGTTCACACAAACAAATCAAATATTAGTACACCAAGATCATACAAGGCACAAGGCAAAGAGCATACGCATGCCAGAAAAATTTCCTCCCTATTTCTGATTTTCTAAGATCGCACAGGGTGTAGGGAAAATAACATACATGGATAGGAAAGGGAGCAAACTGGAAATATAAATAAATAAATAAAAAGATGTTAAAACAATATGAAAGAGATTAAAAAAAACTTCAAATGAAATTGTACACCTCCAAATTTGATATAAATGATCATATCTTATCCAAACAAAAACCTTTTCGACTAATACATAAAGGTTTTTCAACTAGAAAGAACACTCCAGACATATTGGACTAGTTCACTCGGTCTAGAAATGCTCAAAAACAACATAATCCAAAACTCCTTTGTTGCATATAGTGACACAGGATTATGATCTTGATCAACAACAAAAGCAAGTATTTATAGGAGCTCTGATACCATGTTCGATAAAGATGGCATATCCACACATATTGAACACCTTAAGGCAACTATTTACACAAACAAATCAAATATTAGTACACCAAGATCATACAAGGCATAAGGCACAAGGAAAAGAGCATACACATGCCAGAAAAATTTCCTCCCTATTTCTGATTTTCCAAGTTTGCACAAGGTGTAGGGAAAAGAGCACACATGGATAAGAAAAGGAGCAACTAGAAATATAAACAAAAAAAACCAAAAAATATATTAAAACAGTATGAAAGAGATTAAAAGAAACTTCAAATGAAATTGTATACCTCCAAATTTGATATAAATGATAATATATTGTCCAAACAAAAACCTTTTCGACTAATACGTAAAGGTTTTTCAACTAGAAAGAACACTCTAGACGTATTGGAGTAGTTCACTTGGTCTAGAAATGTTCAAAAACAACATAATCCAAAACTCTTTTGTTGCATATAGTGACACATGATTATGATTTTGATCAACAAAAAAAGAAAGTATTCATAGGAGCTCTGATACTGGGTATCCCAACTATTACAAGTAAAACCAGTAAAAAATTCTGCAGCATATCTTTATCCATAACCAGTGTGATCATTTTCCCATCTTTTTCCATTTTCTTTATAGGAGTTTCCTTAATGAAACATTCCCCTTGCACAATTAATTCGCTTTTGAATTAAATAATTTAGAATTATTCCCCTTGTACACTTGTCACCCTTTTCCCTAGTTGCACAAGTAAATCCACAATTTATTTTAATTAAATTCAATTTCCCTCACCTCTCCTAAAAGTGTTTCTTAAATCACTCCTAGTTGTCTCTTTATTCCCCGCATTCCCAATTAATGACTGACGCCTTTCTAAATCTGAGTTGAGTTAAAATGAGATTTTTCTCTAGTTAGACTAGTGTTAACTAGACTCTAGATACCTTTCTATGCATACACAATATTTTATGCTTTATTTCTTTCTTATCTTAAATTCCAATTTGGTATTTTCTGCTCACATGTGTATTGTATTAATTCTTTAGACTTATTTCATCTTTCTTAATTTCTTGAATTGATTTACCTCTTTCCTATTTAATTTAATTTGTAATTTAGTTTTAGTATTGTCACCAAACTTAGACTTAGACTTAAATTTTAAATAGGCTTAAACTTTCATTTGGGATTTAAAATTAATAATTTCAATCCTTAATTAATTAATTGATCCGTCAGTGCTCAATATTTTACAAACTTAATTATTCACTCAGAGTTTTCTAGGCCACCTAGATTCATTTACTCAAATTTTATTTACGCGACGTGCCCTTCAAGATGCACTTCGTGCTCCAAGGGTGCCACTCGCCTTTGACTAGTTTTGGTAGTTTTCCAACCCCTGGAGTCAGCACTCCATTCGGGGGAGCTTGTGAGATACTAAGGGATTCTAAGGTATAAGGACCCTCCCTTATTGCGCGTCCCTTAGAAATCTTCATAAGCGACTATCTTAGTCCGCCCTCACGACATCGTGGACCTCTCGAACTAGGTACTCGTTAACATACAATTCGAGCCACGACAAGAGTTCTAGTAGGATGTGACAGGGACACTGCCACACCTCTCCCTTGATATCTAGTCTATTTGCATGCCCCCTTTACTCCTTATGTGAGTCAGATTAGCAAGCAATCGTAATACTGCATCCATCAACGAAACACTGTCAATGATCCGTATACAAAATCATACTATAATCGATCATATGTAACATATGCATAAATGAAATACTCAAACCAATACAATTCACTCCCTGACTCAATCTGAAGTCCCAAGAGGTCCATTGATGCCATCAGCATCCACAATCTGTCAAGTGTCCTACACACTCAAGGGAAATGCGTCAATAGAATCTTCCAATACTTATATATCAAATAACATAATATCATAATCCATCAACATCATCACAAAAATCCATAAGCGAAACAATAACCATGTACTATAATCGGATCACTTGCATGCAAGTGTCCTCAAAGAATAAGTCAATAACATGTGCTCGTAAGAGAGAGATGTTACATACACCCCCTTTTATTTTAAACTTCGTCTCGAAGTTGTACAGTATATAAAATATAGTAAATAAAGCATCTGACAAGATCTATATGTATACACAACCAAATAAGTAAGGAAACTGGTGACACATATCATATGCATCCTCCCAGGTAGCCGATTCTGGACTATAATTGTCCCGCTAGACCTTGACCTGATCGACTGTTCGACATCGTAGCTGTCGAATGCGATGGTCCAGAATGCAGATTGGTTCCGCTGTGAGTGCACCCTCATCCGACACCTGCAAGGAACTCATGTCAATAACATGTGTAGGATCACTAACATAATGTCTCAAAACATATACATGAAAATGATCGTACATATGCCTCAAAGAATTAGGCAAGGCTAGTCGATAGGCCATGTGTCCTTTCTTTTCCACAACTTCAAAAGGTCCCACAAACCTAGGAGAGATTTTAGCACCCTTTCCAAACTTGATCGAACTCTTGTACGGTTTCACCTGCAAGAAGACTCGATCTCCAACTTCATAATTGCGGTCAAGGTGACGCGCATCAACATAACTCTTCTATCAATCTTGCACTTCTTTAATCCTTTGTCTTATCGTTTGCATTTGCTCTTCCATTTCTTGGATTTCTTCTGGTCCTACCAGGACCCTATCCTCGAGTCGATCCCAATTGAATGACATATGATATGGTCGCCCGTAGAGAAACTCAAATGATGTCATCTTAATGGTACTTTGAGAGTTGTTGTTGTATGCAAACTCTACCAATGGCAATAATTCTTCTCAACGTTTATGTTGGTCCACTACATACATACGCAACGTATCTTCCAAAATATTGTTCATTCTTTCTGTATGCCCGTCTGTCTCAAGGTGTTATGATGTACTAAAGTTCAGTTGTGTCCCCAAGGCCTCTTGGAAATTGGTCCAAAAATGTTTGGTAAACACCGATCCTCTATCAGATATGATCCTTTTTTGGCATGCCATGAAATTTCACAATCTCCCTGACAAAAACTCTAGCTATGTATGGCGCTTGATACTCCGTATGCACATGAATGAAAAGTGCACTCTTCATCAGAGTGTCAACTACCACGTAAATCGATTCGTGCCTTCTTTTCATCAGTGGCAACCCAACAATAAAGTCCATCAAAATGACCTCCCATTTCAATTCCGAAATAGCATGTGGATGTATTAATCCTGTTGGATGTCTATGCTCAACCTTCACTTGCTAACATTCTAGACATC
>JASDQU010818332.1:37011-52097 GCA_032191745.1 Picea mariana | reverse complement strand
CCCCTTCCTTATTATTAAAGCATTGAACGGGCTCTAAATAATATGAAGGTTGGCAACTAAACCCCAAAAACCAGTTGGGTAAATCAATGATCTTCTTCAACAACTGACTGGGGCAGGGCAAACAGAAGTGGATGGGCACAGTGAGAAAGCAACCCAATTGGCTACTTACTGGTATTTTTTTTATCGGGGCATTTTATTAAACTCAAGTCTTATATTATAAGCGCCTTTCTTTTTTCTTTATAAGTGAGGGAGCATTTATTCTTGCTTTACTTACATACCATGATATTGTAGAATATTGTATACAAAGAGATATCTCGTTATAGCAGTAATTATGCTTGCCGTATGACTTGACACTTCGTATTTCATGAACGTTAAGTGACTCGCTCCCCCTCCCCCTCACTATCTATCTCCTTCCCTTCCCATCCATGCCCGGACCAGATCAAACCAGATCAAACTAAATTGATACCCTGTCCTTCCTTTGATCCAGTCAAGTTGATGGGGGATTTCTCCCAATTGAGCATCACCCCACTTAGTACGATACCATCGTGAAGAAAGGGAAACACCATAATTATCAAAATCAGAAACGCATCACACCTGGGTCCATCAGGTTGCATCGTGTCATCCATCATATCCAGGTCGAACACATTCATATTCGTAAAGATGAGGTGAAAAAGAGGAAATCGTGATTGAAATGAGAGCAATAATGTAATGTGGGTAGGTGTCAAGCAAGAAAGGTCGGTGAGATGCAAGTGAGCAAGTAATGCCAGATCATCTCTTGTCATACCCGTCAAGAAGAGGAAGGTTGAATGAATGAGAAGAGGAAGGAAAGGATAGGGAGGGAAGGTTAAGTGATGAGAAGAGAGCTTTATCCCATCGATTGGTGTAGGAGGAATAAATGATTGATCCGCTATCTTTCACTAAAACAGAGTTGAGGTTAGGTTAGTCGGGTGATGGATTAGTGATAAAGAAATAGATTCTTTCCATATTCGCTTGTTTCCGAGACATAACTTCCCATTCACTTCCTCTGATTGATAAGTAATCGATCACCAGCCACAGGGAATCTCGAAGAACTTTGAGCCACTCTCTTTTCCTCATGTAGCTAGAATGTTTTTATGGGCACGGGGTGAGTGGTGACTTTTCATCCAAAGACAAGTCGCCATCCTATTTTTCCGCTGTCCCTGTCACAGAATACCGGGGTGGGATTGCGCCTCGACTTTACCAAGAAATTTCATTCGATGACCCTTTCGTATCCATTACTCATTCTTGAGATATTTCATATTATTATATACGTAATTACACAATCAAAGAATTGAGAAAAGAATAAATCAATCAATTCAATACGATTTGACAAGGTCAATCCAGTCATGAATTATATATGTAATTATGCGTTCATGAATTATATATGTAATTATGCTCTCGGTTCATGAAGGAGATATGTCATTCTGATTTCCATTATTCAAGCCTGAATGAGAGAGATCATTTTGGGATGAATTATATATGTAATTATGCAATTTCGAGAAATCAATTATGGTCATTTTGACTAACACCGATAGGAGGGAAAGCATCGTCAATTCATTGACTTTTCCGATATGAATTGACAAGGTCAATCCTTCGACAATGTTGTTACTCCAACAGACACAATTCCATAGATGTTGATTACCGTACATCTTTTTTCTTGACCTCAAAGAGTGAGCATAGAGTAAGGGAGAACCTTCCCTTCCTTATAGATAGCTTAGGTCCCACTTCTCTTTTCTTTCCCTCAATCTTTCTGAAGGTCAGTAAGTGATAACCTAACCTTCTACAATGCATCTATTATATATGTCATTATGGTCACTCATTTTTTCATGATTTCCATTGCCATTTACATTGATGGATTTTCATCATTTATAACAGTTTGAAGCAGTGACCAAACTATTCAATAAGACCACGGGCCAGATTCTGTTGAGCGAAGTAAGTGGCCCGTCCTTGCTTGGTTTTAGCCCAACTTCAAAGTCCGAAAGCAAGCACCTATCGCTTTGAATTTCACCATGATTTTCCCAGCTGATCTACACATACATTTGAGCTCTAAATACATCGTAGGTTACCAGACTTTTCCCTCCCCCCTACTCCTATCACTAGCACTTCCCAAATCACAAGTCCGAAAGCAAGCACCTTTCACACAGGTTGAAGCAGCAACCCAACCAGAACCATTGCCTGCTCTTTCCATCAATAAATGAACTTACATTGAGGTGTTTGCAATTACGAGAAATCAATGAGCTTACCATTAGGTGCTCGCTATCTATGTCTTGCCAATTATCTCCAGTGAGCCCACATCACAGGTCACCAGTGTAGTTATGTCCCACTTTCCCCAATACGTAGACAACAAGCATTGACAAAACAAAGAGATGAAATAACACTAGTGAAAGGGATAGGCTAACTAACTACCAGATAGGTATATTACAGTACATACTGAAAGTGTAAACTCGTATGTGCTACACATGCAGTAGGCGAATCTACTAGGCTATCTACAGGTACTTATTGGAGAGGCTATTTGTGCAAGCTAAAGAGCTTTGTTTTCATCATCGAGATCCGTTGACATGCAACTCACTCTTCATTGGTTCGATATCTACTTCAATAGTGTCGCAATAAATTACCCTCACGAATGGGGCAACTTAGAAGGAAGATATATCCTCTTTGCTCGGTAGCTCCGAATGGAAATTCCATGTGTTAAGCATATAACCACTTTTTTCGATTGATTTCACTAATCAGAGACGGAATCAACATTGAGTGTGTGAAGAATGTTCCCCTCGGATGATCCCAATTGTCTTTCCTATACCAATTACAATGTAGTTGGGAATTCTATTGATGCACCTTCCTTCTTTAGATTCTCGTACTTTAGAACTAGAGCTTTAAGTAACCTACCGAGATGGGAATGTTCCTTTAAAAAGGGAAAACCAAAGAAAGAAGGAATAGAAATGAATGTCGAGATGTGAAACTGAATTCATTCAGTGCTTCATGTTCAATCATCTATCGTCACTCTATCGACATGCATTGGGTGGATGCCCGGGCGCATAAAAGAAAGGTATGGTTGAAAAACAAAATCCAGATCCTCCACCTCAGTCAGAGGGGCTTTGAATGAAGACAAACACGGTGGGAATATCCCCAGACAAGAAAGGAGTCCCTATACTATGTTACTATAAACTCAGACTCTTATGAATACGATCTCTCAGAAGTACATACTGGCAACATCAATTCAAGTGCTTAAGATATGTTGGAATTGGAACTACATCCCTTTTGTACTACCTCTTTTGCCTCCTTGCCACAGACGAGGGGATGTAAATCCTACGACCTATAGAGAGCATTTCAACCGCTTCCTTGGAAATTTTGATAGGAAACCTCAGTTGAACATTACACCTTTCTGTCTTAAATAAATGAGGAAAAAAATGACCTATGACGGATTCTATGAAGAAAGACCTGGGAATTGACTCCTACAACCTTAGTCATCAAGGAAGGAATTTGCTCATTTCTCTTTTCCCAAGGGCTGCGCATAACTATCTAGTGGTCTCTAAACAAGTTATCCTCTCCTTGCTGATGTCATGTTCCTAATTATTCACCTGCATTGCTTGAAAAGGGCTACTCATAAACATCTGGTTCCACATCATGAAATTGAACTTGACACGGTTATCTTCTAACTGGAGAATTGCAACCTTCACTTCATATCCGAATTCGAGGATTGTCAAATCTCGTCTTCCCACTTTCTGGTTTAGTTTCAAGCTCCAGCTTAGGTATCTTATATAGTTAAAGAGTGTGGGGATTTATTTCATTATGATCAGGCCAAAGCCTTTCTGATATGGATTTGGGTACTCATACACGTATCTTGTCCACTCTGCTAGAATTACTTCATTTAGTGGATCACACAGAATTACTATGAAGAAAGACTTTTTTTCTCACCGCTCTTCCCAGGAAAGGTAACTCGGCACCCTCTGTACCTTTATGATTTTGGGTAAATAACCCTCTCGTGGCCAACCTTTGGGATTTTTTTCTAGGAATGAATTTTTCCTTAGTAGGAATGGTTGGAACCATAGATCACTAGTATAAGATTGAAATGCCTGAGCAATGTAGCTTAAGAATTATTCTAGAGTCATTCCTAGATTCAGTCATCCGTGAAACCCACCACCACCCTAGCTCGACAAAGTAAAAAAGGACACTATTCGTTCCCCCATGGGACCGATAACTATGTGTGGATTGACTATATGGCCCTGGGACGAGCGCTTGCTTGAGTTGGTCAAGCTAAGGGAAAATCTATTGAGTGTCGTTCTCTACTTAAACAAATTTGAAAGATAGCAATGTTAGATATGATATGCTACCTCGATCTCCATGTCATGGGTCTGACAAGTTCACCAATTATTCGACTCGTTCACTTGACTTGATGTAGTGTTGTGGGTTTTAAGAATAAGAAGTCTTCTAGTAGGTAGTGAGAATCAAACACTAAGAGGAAAAGGATAGTGTTTAGGATTAGTGGATCGAAATCAAATGTCAGGGTTCCATTTATTTGTTTAGATAGATCTTGATATGGCAATAGAAAGTGCTTTCTTCACTTTATTCTAAACATGCAAGCAAGATGAGTGTGTTACTACCTATTCAATGCTATGTACAGGGTCCCAAAGGTACCAATGCGAGCATCGCACACCGATGAATTACATGGAGAGAAACGCCTAGGATGTCATTTTTACACAACCAACCTAGAGGTAAATGGAGAAGAAATATTCTAGAACCCACCTCTATTATATACAAATTAACTTTATACTGGTCAATGGATGTCGTTGTTCATACATAGAGAATAGATTCGTATCTACAGATACAATAATAAGGGTCATATTGATATGGATGTGGAAACGTCAATTCTCTTTTAAGATGGGTTTATAGAAAAGGGAGAGGTGTTTTTCCTACATGACCAACTGGACTATACACCCTTCCTGAACTACTTCGGTCCTACTAGTGATGGGAATGCGATCAGAGAAATTTTCTTAGAGATCCCCTACTATTGGCCATGATTGGTCAACAAAGATTTAGGGTGAGAAGTTAGGAGTGTAAGCAAGTTGGTAGTATATAAGATTATATAGTTGTTATCTATGTCCTACCCATACCTACTCCAATCTGACCCCCTTTATAATGGTTGAAAGTGATTCATTGGGATATGATGATGCCCCCCCTTTTATACAGAATAAGTTGGATAAAGAGAAGCGTTGCCATCCTCCTTGAAATAACAAACAAAAGTGGGCCTTATATAATAATATGATAGTCCACGAAAGCCACTTGAATGCCATCGTAGGGGAAATCTAGTTCTCCCCTCCCCCTTTTTGATGAGTGAGTAGGGCATTTGTTAATATGTATCCAAGACATATATAGATCTTGAATAACAAATCACTCCCCTTCTCAATGCCATATAGCGCTCTCCACCCATCTTAAAGTATAGGCAGAAATTATATCGACCTTTTGTTCTCCTTTACTAAAAAATACTGGGGTGTCCAGTGAGACACAACCTTAAATAATAGTTGCCAATATATATTCAAAAGGTAGAGTGCTAGCAGCTGTCTATTCATTATAGTAGGGCATTTCAAGAGTACCCCACTAGGTCGAGTTTCCTATATACATATTAACGGCCAAAATGCATTCATATTACGTTTGTAATAACATGATTTTCGGGAGCACTCGCCCTCTCGCTTATTGTTGGCCAACCTTTTCATAATGGGGTGGGGGTTCTATCCGTATATTCTAATAAGGGGTTCTTCTTTCCAAGGCGTACATTCTCTCTACTATACTCTCTTTTATTGAATAACTTGTCAACCATATCCAGCCCATCCCCCTATTCTTATTGAACTGCATACCATTTCCATAATAAATGGGGGNACATATCGATGCAATTGCAGCATAGTGGGGAATAAGGAAGAGTTTCCCTTATTAGAATATACTGGGCCAAGATATAGAAAAGCCTAAGGGAATAGAGGAACAACAACATCATGTATTAATGAAACCCCCACCGGGAGGTACTAACATATTCATTCCCTCACATATAGCACATTATTCTATATGAAAAACATGTTATTATTTGAAGTTGTTCATTCCATTAAGGTGTTGAATGCCCGGGATTATATAGGGTGGGGGAATTTGTTATTGTGTATATAAGAGCTTGCTCACCAGGTGATAATATTACTTGGGTTCCCCAGGTGAAGGTTTTAATCGCCACATTTCTCTCTCAAATACAAGGTACTTCTGAAGGTGCTAGCTATTGCTATCAAGTTTGACTCACTTGAGTCTACCCCTATTATTATTTAAGATCCTCTTTTCTCTTCATAATATATAAAGAGAAGGAAGCCTAATTCATTTCAAAATTGATCAGAAATAGGTTGGGTTGAGGAGACCCTTAAATTAATATACGATTAAGCCACTCACACCTTAAAGCTAGGGTTGAGGGACGACGCACTGATCTTCGCTTCTAGGCCCTTAAATAAGAATCGAGAGGCAACCTTCCAACTTCTAACGCCTCCTACTAAATGATCGAGAGGGATCGGCGCATGCAAGAATCAATCCAAGGTACCCTTACTATTATTATTGTTGCCCACCTCTTTATATAAGCATGTTTAGCCAGCTCACCCACATGTAAACAAAGTATGGAATTAAGCAATAACTGTTGAATTGCCTTATTCATTAACGTGATTCCCCCTTATTATAATGGTTGGAATACTTTTTATTATCATTTAATCTTACCCGCCCCACTATTATTAATTCCAGCCCCAAAATTTGATATAAAAGGTGGACTTTATGGGATAAAGTCTAGTAGGGTTCGCTAGTAAGGTTGTATAATTGTCATAAGAGGGCCCCCGTATATTGATTAAAGGAAATCAAGTAAATGAGATAAGGGAAAGAAGAAATAACTCAATGTAATATGCGCAGGGCCATTGGCGAGTCCATCAGGGTCAGTAGATAAATATTAACATCCTAACAACCCCTATTATTATTCTTTTTTTATAGAGCACATCTAAGATGAACTGCATAAACTCGAGCTTATATCTAGTAGGGCGTTGAATGCACTCTAATTACCTTACTCGGACCTCCCAATCATCATATTCACCCACTTTCGAAATGAATTCATTCAATAATAAGCAATCATTTCAAAGGCTAACGGCTCGGGTGGCCCTCTTATAATTGTCATAAGAGGGCCCCCGTATATTGATTAAAGGAAATCAAGTAAATGAGATAAGGGAAAGAAGAAATAACTCAATGTAATATGCGCAGGGCCGTTGGCGAGTCCATCAGGGTCAGTAGATAAATATTAACATCCTAACAACCCCTATTATTATTCTTTTTTTATAGAGCACATCTAAGATGAACTGCATAAACTCGAGCTTATATCTAGTAGGGCGTTGAATGCACTCTAATTACCTTACCCGGACCTCCCAATCATCATATTCACCCAATTTCGAAATGAATTCATTCAATAATAAGCAATCATTTCAAAGGCTAACGGCTCGGGTGGCCCACTTCTTAATCAAATAGTCGCTAACTAGAATCAACTTACTTGTTCTAGCACCAACTCAAGCTACCCTACTACGATTGATTCAACATAACTTGTTTCTCAAATAATGGTAGTAGGGGTATCTATCGTAGAAATTTCACTCGGGTCGTTGTACGGTAGTATGTGAAATCAATATTAGGAACATATCCTCACCTTCCCTCTGGAATGACAAAATAGAGAAATGCATAATTGGCCAATGGAATTCATTTCCATGGTTGAGCCTACCAATGATATATTTTCCCAGGTGAGTAATACATATCTAATAGTGAAGTGTTTTGGCTATTCATTAAGCTCTATTTGATGGTTCATTATCTTCGATAGGAAAACCAACCCTAGCCACAAAAAAGTTGATGGCTCTAGAGAAACACCGAGTTCTCACAACAGGAATCCAGAGAACTACTATTCCAACTACCCCTAAGTGATGGTTGTTGTCCATTAGGTCTCGAGTCGAGGGGGAAGGCATGGGAATAGTTATAAGCTATGACCAGGAGAAGAAGGGTGAGGGGCAAACACAATGAAGCAAGAGCCCACTATGAATTATCTAATTAAGTAGATCAGTGAATGAAATTGGCACACAATCGCGAGAGCTCAATGCATCTGGATCGTTCCTTCAAAGTAGTCTCCTCTAGTTCAAGGGGCTTGGTCTAACACAAAAATCTTACACAAGCCACTCAGTAGTGCATTCAATTATTGATTCTCTATGATTCTAGTTTAATCAATTTCTTATGGGGGGAACGGTGCTTTGTTCTATAAAATACACTATCATTGATCAGAAGGTTTGATTCTCCATGGATGATTTCTATACTACATACGATGCATTTATCAATCTATTAGAAACCTACTACTAACATAGAACAAGTGGGAAGAACATGATTTGAACCTATATCTCTGAGATGAGATCACCACGGCTTGTAAAAGTGAATTCCCGAATTTCTTTAATCCTCCCTTTGTTAACATAGTTCACTGAGCTTGTGAACTAGTTACGTCTACGGGATCAAATGTTATTCACTGGACTTAATCCAAACCCCTGTTACTGTTGGGTATGTGTTATATTATTTGCATGTGTGTGTGTGGGTGCATTAGATATGACAACTGTAAGAATCTATATTCATTTATTTACTTCATAGGTTTAAAACATATAGTTACAGCTTATCGATACTAAGTGGCAAGCAACAACACTGAAAAGACACATACGATTGGGATGTAGTGCGGCTGAGACAACTGACCCTATGTCAAATCCTTAATCCAAAGGGAGGTCTCCTGATGAATGCCAATTATAGTCAGAAATATACAAAGGAAAGCCCCATGTGTAAGTAAACCACATGAGATCTATCTTCCTATGGTTCTTCCTGCACCCCGAGGTTTAATGGTAACATGCATTCAAAGTAAAGTGAAAAGTGTTATTATTCATTCCCTACTATTATGAAATAGAAAACGAGGCCTCCTAACTAAGAAAAATAAAAGGATGTTCGACTGCCTACTAGTAAAGGGTCCCATAAAACAAGATCGGATTCCAGATCAGTGGATTACTAAATAGGATTCCCGATCAATTGATTTATTTGTTAGAGCCCATAGTTGTAGAAAGCTAAAGAAAGATATAGATGGATGGATATTAGGATTCAATAGAGGAAGGTTTTCTTATTAAAGGAGAAGGTTTATCTAAAAGAATGACTATTGACTAACTACTATTAAACGCCCTACTATTAGAAACAATTACTATTAATTGGGGATTAAAAAGGTCGAGGGCCTCTATAATCGAATCTGATTCTGCCGGTTGAAATTAGAAGTGAGATTGGAGTTAGTGCCTTCTATTAGTTAACACCTTTCTCAGCCTTATTAGAAAAGTATCCGCTGCAACTGGCTTACTCATCAGAATCCTATCTATTCATAGAGAAATAGATAAACGAATATTAAGCTATTGCTTTATGGGTGCAACTGCTCTTAAGCCAACACTTTCACAAGCACTAACTAATCGAGTTAGAAAGACAAGCTTTCCCTTGTCAAGTTCAGAAGGAAGAGAAATCTCATTTGATTTTGAAGCTTCGAGCAGATATCAAAGGTATGATCTACCGATGTTGTTCTCTCTTTGATGCATCCTTGTCATTTCCTTTCTTTGAAGCAGTGGTGCAACTCACCGACTTGCATGTGTTAAGGATAGAGCTATTTGACCAAAGACGACATATCGACTTGACTAATTTGATAGATGTTAATGTCCGATCAGTTGCACAATGAATCCACTAGAGAAGGGAAGAATATAAGAGTAAGCTAGGCATTCGAATCCAAAGATGCCAAATAATCCACTCTTTCATTCGCAGAAGCGTATGAGTTCCAATCTGACTTTGTAGAATCAATTCTTTCATCCATGGAAGCATACGAATTTCAATCCGACATCCCTACCGAAGCAGAAGTCACAGCCCACTCAATAGACTCGGTTAGCGAACATGTAGCAAACAAGTTACCCTAAAGTTCCAAAGGCTAATTAGGGTTCATTCTACTACTAACTCCTACTTTTGCGGTGCGGTACTATTTGTTGGTCTAAGGTAGGCTTCCTCCCTAGCCACCTTCGGCTTCTGGTAGTTTCCCTGGTCGATATAACCTTCACTTTGGTCTTAGTAGTACCGGGTGAGATCACTCAGTAGTTGGTTAGTAGGAAAGGAGCGTAGCGACCGATCCTTCTAGAGGGAAGGAACACTATCATCCCTTGGTTGGTAGAAGGGAGTAGTTTGGTAGCTTAGTATAAGGAAGCTAAGGAAGCTTGGTTCAGACCGGTAAGTAGGAAGTGGTTGGGAGCGGAGCGACCAATTATAAAGAAAGAAAAGCTTGGTAAACCCAATGGTTGAGTCTCTCAGAACAAGTTCCCCTCGCTTCTTAGTCTCTTGTTGGACCAGTGCCCAGCTAAGGTAAGTTAATGAATGGTTATTAACAGGTGAGTAACCATTTTTTGTGAGTAAGGTTTTTTTAGGCTAGGCTTAGGAATGAGAGGAATAGGGATTCCCTTTTGGTTTAGGACTCGACAGAGTTTTTTTAGGTAGGTTTAGTTTAGGGATGGATTCCATTCAAGGTAAACCTTCCTTTTCAGGCTCGTGTAGTAAACGTCATTCACCTTTGAAGGCACATAAAGCTCCTTCTTTGTGGGGACCAACTTGTCTTTCATTTTCTAGGCAACTCAAACAAAGCTACCTGACCCACCAAAAGCCTGGAAGGTGCTTGTCTCCTTCTTTCTCTCCACAGCTATAGAGAAAGGAGCGATCTGAATTCTTTCTACTTGTATTGGAAGTTATGAACTGATCTACCTGGAAAGTTCTACTATAACAGAGCTACTGCAACTCCACTATGCTATGAATTGGTTCTCTGTCACTACTTCATGCTACTCACTTCAAGTTGCATCAAGCCTCTTAGGCGAACTCCCATCTCTAACTCTCCACTCCGTTAGCTCCATTCCAACAGTTGTGCCTTAGAGAAGGGGTATTTACAGTAATGAATTGTTGAACCTCATCAAGAGGTTAAGCATGTATATTCCATCTACATCCTCATACAAGCACCTATACAACAACTTAGAGAAGCTTTTTCCTACAACAAGGCAACTTGTTTCATGACTAGCCTTAAATGAAGCTACAACTAAAAATCTCATACAACTAGCTAAGAACTAGAACTAGAACTCATAGCTCATACAAGGACTAGTGTGCACCGACATAACATAATGTCATTAAGGACCAGTGCCCCAATAAGGTTGGAAGAACGTCAGTCAGGATGAATATGCCCCCAAAAGGGTTCTTTTAGTCTCAGGAAGGCCTTGGGGGAAGGAGGGTCCTATCAAAGATGCCACAGTAGAGTATCCCTTTAGAGTGGAATAGCTTCTTCAGGTCATAAGTTATGGAAGACCATACCATGGTTACCCCCCAGCAAGAGGGAAATACATCTCAACTGCGTGAATCAGGGAAAGCACTAGAGCTATGGTTAGGGGACGTTGGTAAGAAGGAAAACTTGGCCAACGATCAGAGCAGGGGTGTTCCACCTGACTCACTAGAAATATCAACCACTTGGGTAAATGCTCGAGATCGGGCTCGGGGTTCAGGGGTTCTGCCTATGAAATTGGTATGCAATCGAATGCATCATCCACCTCGTGACAGGCCATTCAGGATCCTAATTGGTCTGAAAACCGTGTGAGTTTCCCAGTTAGAATGGTAACACGAAGAAGGATACTTGGTACACCACATTTTCGAAATATATATAGATAGAAAAGTTGCGGAGTGGAGCCTTAATCCACCCCTCGACACTGTCTCCTTGGATCTTGACTTGAATATCCAACCTTGGATAGTAGAATTTGTATGAGATGAACTGTTTTAGATGGAGCAACATCGTCCTTGGCACCCCTTGGGAAGAGATATGGAATAAGTATCGAGAAAAGGTGTTGATACCGGAGGTGAACCACATTTAATACATAGAAGAGGATAGGAAACCACACATAATGGAAAGGTTACACATCTGTATTCTACCCTCACCATTGTGGGGTAACTTGGAGGTAAATGTTGTGAATACCAATTGGTCAAACCTCGAAGGGTCATCGGAAAGTTTATCTAAATTTTATTGGACGATGAGGAGTGTAAGGATATCAAGGTCTACTGGTCTGCCCCCTATAGTCAGGGTGAAATAACAAAGGCATGAGTTAAGACAAGACACAGGGAGGAGGTACATGCCATGAACCGTACCACATCGCTACGTAAGTAGGACAAACGAGCCTTCAATGGAAACCACTCGACCGTCTACAAGGAGCAAGAAACAAGTTCCCCTCCCTGTGATTATGCCTGCATAGGTAGTTGATGGAGAGTCAATGGGCACCTTCGAAAAGTTCTAGTGGAACTTTTTCAACCTAATTCAATCATCTTTTATAAGATTAAATCGCTATATAAACAAAGGTGATACCAAGGGAGGAAAACCCCTAATAGGTTAACAGAGTAAGAAACAACCCCACCTATGGAAATGGGTAACCCTTAGGTTCGAATAGGGTATGCGAAGAAAAAGAGGGCCTGATGGCCACGTGTTAATATGGAAATGTTCATTCTCTCTTCAGAAGAAAGTAGCTAGAAAAGTTATGCTGATGATCTGCCCAAAAGAATATTGGCTATCAAGCAGAAGGTCAGACTTGTTCCATTCGATCTCGCCTACAATGACCAAATGGCTACACACTTTTCATGTTTCAACGGGAAATCAATATTCCCGTGGTCCATTGACAGTTTAAATGACGATCAAATAAACTGTATGTTAAACCTCATGACTGCCTGTTTCAATGCAGTCATTGCCTGCGGTGGAGATAAAAAACGAGCCTACTACATAATTACTCATGGGTTCGTAGGAATACTGCATGACTGGTGGGAAAGTATATCCCCTGTAGCTAATCATGTTATTGAGTGGTCCCCGAAGCGTGATGAGCACGAAGAAGTTGTGTACAATTCTCAGAAGAAGCTGATGTTCAATTCTACCACAACTATGATCTCCACAATCATCATTCATTTATGTGGAGAAGAAGGACGAGAAACGACATTTAACTTCCCTTCTAAATATGAAGATATCAATGTTGCAGGACTACAAATGGTACAAAGATACGTTCATATCACGTATCTATAATATCAATGATTCACAATCTCATGTTTGGAAAGATAAGGTAATTGTTGGCCTACCTAAAGGATTTGCCGAAATCCTATGAAGCAAACCTGGGAACGTAAACATGGCCACAGTTCTGTTAAAATGCTTCTTCTCATGGATCGATGTAGGGATCACTAATTCTTGCGCCAGAGAATGATAGCGTCAAACTGAGAAGAAATACTTTAGGCATGAAGAAGGAGACATATGTGAACAATTTGGCTTCTGTAAAGAAAGCAAATCGGATCGATCCAAGAAAAAGAAAAAGGCAGTAATATCATAACGATGACCTGCTCGAAGGTCGCATTATAAACCAAAGACTAAGATAAAGCAATAAATTCGTTGTTACAAGTGTTAGAAACCAGGGCACATTGCTAAAATACTGACGAGGAAAGAAGGTGCAACACATTACACAAGAAGAAGGAAGCGAAGGAGTATTGTAGGAGGTCATGATGCCCCTATCCTACTTTCTAATACTGATTGTTTCTGCATTCAAATTTTCCTAACTACCCAGTACTGAGAACATATGAACATTGATGAAAATATGCATTACATACCACTCTAATCATTAGAAGAATGTATTCTTGGAAGGATTGGAAACAAACTTTTGGAGTTTCATCCATGACGAAAGAAAATAAGATTGGTACCTGTCATCCATTGATGATTAGTTACCTAACCTACAAGGTTGCTTGGTTTGAATTATTCACTACGAATAACTATCTCAATAATCACATTTGGATTATTATCTTCGTAAAACAAGAAACTTCCTACTTTTGATGTCCCAGTTGGTTTGATGAATATTGGTGGCCACGATTTTGCATACAAGAAAAAGGACTACCTGTCTCGGTGTTGAATGGCCTGTAAGAGACAAAGATGAAACTGAATGGCGTCATGGATGGGAGTCTTACAAGAAACCAAACCATGATGAATGTTCACTTTCTCAATGTATCAAACTTTGGCAATCGTTGCCTCATAGGTGGGAGGTATATTCTTCATATACTCAATCTAGAGATCACTATGAAGAGCTCTTAAGAAGATCCTCCCTAGTTCGTCTTGGATGATCTGCATAGTAACTTATTACAAAGAGAGATTAAATTGATGGATGAATGTTGTTATAAACTCTTTCTCTCCTTGTTTTATGTGTGTGAGAGAAACAACATCGGATTCTTAAGTAGGGTGAAAGGAAAACATGCACAAGAAGGTATAAGTGGATATTTTATCTACACCAAAAAGTTATCAATAGTGCATCTTATAATAATGAAAAGTACACATTTTTCCTCTTCATCGATTGGTTGTTGGCACAATCCTAATCATCCCGTTCTTGAAAATTCTTCCTAATCTCCTAGTTGAGGACTCCCAGTGGGACAACATAATCCTAACCATCCATCTCCTTTACTTCAAACTCTTGAACATGTCCTATATCAATCGATTGGCTCTTTCTTTTTAGGGAAAGCAATAGATTCATCAATCAAATCAATCCAAACTGTTGTGTGGAACCTAATCATCTTCTGCTCCTAAAATTGTGTGAATCCATTTAAGTATATCGTAGGTTCTTTTATCGTGGTAGGCTAGGGCTTATATGGCTCCTTACTTCCCTGGTGAAAAGCTTATGTGGAGAGGTTATAGGCTTATGTTTAACTAGTTGAAATTGGTTGGCTAAAGATGAGAGGCCCTTGGTGAAAGGTTGAAGGCCTCTATTTATTGGTGAATGGAAAAAGGTGAGAGGTTAGAGGTTCAAGGTTCAATCTTCTTCTACTTATACGTTCAAGGTTCAAAGTTTAAGGTTGTAGAGTTTGGATTCCTGGTGACTGGCTATGATTAGGAGTATGGCTATGATAACCAATGTAAGACTGGTGTATGAACCTCTATATTGTGAATCAACGTATGTAAG
>JASDQU010818332.1:16460-36624 GCA_032191745.1 Picea mariana | reverse complement strand
CCCTACCTACTTTTGGCAAAGAGCAAGTTTGATTTCTCTCTCTCCAGTAGGTGTTAAAGGTTGGTCAATTGAAGGCGTGCAGCAAGGGTTGATCGAAGATAGGTCGCAAGGTCGACGAAGGCAGGTTGGAAGGTCTCCGATCGATGAAGGCAACAAGGTAGTAGGATGGACGAAGTATCTCTCATAGGTTGGATTTGTTGGTCGAAGCCATAGTTCATCTTGAGTTCGCAAGAATAGAGAGAGTACAGGTATCCTAAATAAATAGATTGATCATCAGGTGTGTGGGATGCAAGTGTAGTTATGTATGTGCTCACTGATGACGGGTTAGTCACCGAAGCTATGTCAAGTGCATTTTCGTCAAGTCTAAATGGAGATCCATCCAGGTCTCAATAAATCCCTCAGTCAGGTATAAAGAGATCATCTCTAAGGTAAGGTATAGATCAATGAGAAGAAATATTTTGTTCTCTTAACGGGAAGGTCGAAGCATCTAATGAAAAGTTTGATCAATCAGGTAGGATTACTGTGGGATTTTGGCTCCTCCATCATGTGTTGCTTGAGGTGAAATCCCTAGGTCTTGGTGGGATGTCTCTTGTAGTTATCCAAGGAGAGGATATATACTCGATCGGTTTGATATCGAAGCAATTGGGAGTTTCTAAATGAGAATTGATCGGGTGGCTCATAGGGTAAGACTTATGATCAATGGGCACCTTCGAAAAGTGCTAGTGGAACTTTCGCAACCTAATTCAATCATCTTATATAATATTAAACCGCTATATAAACAAAGGTGATACCAAGGGAGGAAAATCCTTGATAGGTTAACAGAGTAAGAAACAACCCCACCTATGGAAATGTGTAACCCCTAGGTTCAGACAGGATATGTGAAGAAAAAGAGGGCTCGATGGCCACGTGTTAATATGGAAATGTTCATTCTCTCTTTAGAACAAAGTAGCTACAAAATCTATGCTGATGATTTGCCTAAAAGAATATTGGTTATCAACAAGAAATTCAGACCTGTTCCAATCGATCTTGCCTACAATGACCAAATGGCTACACACTTCGCCGGTTTCAATGGGAAATCAATATTATCATGGTCCATTGATGATTTAAACAACCATCAAATCAACCGTATGCTAAACCACATGACTGCCTATGTCAATATAGTCATTGCCTGCGGTGGAGATCAATAACAAGCCTACTACATCATTACTCATGGGTTCATAGGAATATTGCATGACTAGTGGGAAAGTATATCCCCTGCAGCTAAGAATGCTATTGAGTGGTCCTTGAACCGTGATGAGCACAGAGAAGTCGTGTACAATTCTCAGAAGAAGCTGATGTTCAATTCTGGTCTCCACAATCATCATTCATTTCTCTGGAGAAGGACGAGAAACAACATCGAATGGCCCTTCTAAATATGAAGATATCAACGTTGCGGGACTACAAATGGTACAAATATACGTTCATACCACATATCTACAAGATCAATGATTCACAATCTCCTATTTGGAAATATAAGGTAATGGCTGGCCTACCCAAAGGATTTGTTGAAATCCTACGAAGCAAACTTGGGAACGTAAACATGGCCATAGTTCTGTTAAAATGATTCTTCTCATCGATCGATGCAGAGATAACCGATTCTTGCGCCAGAGAATGACAGCGTCAAACTGAGAAGATAGACTTTAGGCATGAAGAAAGAGACATCTGTGAACAATTTGGCTTATGTAAAGATAACAAATCTGATCGATCCAAGAAAAAGAAGAAGTCAGTAATCTCAGAATGATGACCTGCAGAAAGGTTGCGTTATAAACCAAAGACTAAGATAAAGCAAGAAATTCTTTGTTACAAGCATCACAATCCAGGGAATGTTGCTAAAGACCGCTGAGGAAAGAAGGTGCAACACATTGCACAAGAAGAAGGAAGTGAAGGTGATCAAAGTTGCACCTGTAACAATGATGTCTACTATTGTGAAGACGACTCCCGAAATTGGCATTGTTGCTATTGTTCGTTCTGATTCACAGAAAGAAAAGGATTTTCAATACCTACTCCTGAACCATGTCATTTCACATCTATGAAGGAAGTTGCAAATCTCGCATGACAACATTCTCTCCCTGGACAGTCTGTATCCTGTGCAGAATTCTTATCATCCCTTAATGATATTCACAATGAAATTGTTGATTTACAGCAACAGCTTAATACTATTAGCAATCCACAACGAAAGATCTGCATTGAAGCAATAGCCAGAGATGATGAAAACCCTTTCATCACTACTCTGTATGAAAATTCAACCAAGGGGTGGACCATGAGAATTCAATTATGGATTAATGGTCATGAATTGATGTTATGTGCTCTACTCGACACGGTATCTGATTTCAATATTCTTAAGAAGCGCCATGTCCCACGACATCTGTGGCAAGCTACTAATGGGCGTATTATGAGTATTGGCAGTAGAGAATTAGAATAACCTGAACTTATAGCCAATATCAAAGTTCATAGAGATGGTACAAAAGCATTCCTTGCCATCTTTCTCCTTCTCAAAGATTGTGCTTATGACACACTACTTGGAAAACCGTTTTTGGAGATGCTAATGCCTTTCACTATGACTTCTGACGACCTTAACAGTTCTTTCAGAGGAAAACCAACCTATCTCCAATTTCACGATGAAGAAAATTATCCACTAGTGTATTCCAGTAATAAGGCTTCTTCTACTGAATGACGACCTTAATGGTTCTTTCAACGGAAAACCATCCTATCTCCAATTTCAAGATGAAGAAGATTATCCACTAGTCTATTCTGGTAAGAAGGCTTCTTCTACTAAAATCTCTAATGATAACCTTCTCGAAACTAGTTTTGTGTTTGTTGTTATAAACTACAGGTCTATCCCAAATACTGAGCAGTATCTCCCGACCTCAACTCCCGAATTACTCCTTTCAAGGCTTGATGAATCCAATTTTGAGATGAATCCCTTTCTCCTCGCCCATGACTATTTCAGCGACAATCGATTCGAGGAGGAGAGGAGTATTGTAGGAGGTCATGATGCCCCTATACTACTTTCTAATACCGATTTTGCCTGCGTTCAAATTTTCCTGACTACCTAGTACCGAGAACATATGAACATTGATGAAAATATGCATTGCATACCGCTGTAATAATCAGAAGAATGTATTCTTGGAAGGCTTGGAATCGAAATTTTGGAGTTTCATCCATGACGGAAGAAAAGAAGATTGGTACCTATCATCCATTGATGATTAGATACCTAACCTACAAGGCTGCTTGGTTTGAGTTATTCACTACAAATAACTATTTCAATAATCACATATGGATTATTATCTTCGGAAAACAAGAAACTTCCTACTTTTGATGTCCCAGTTGGTTTGATGAATATTGGTTGCCATGATTTTGCATACATGCAAAAGGACTACATGTCTTAGTGTTGAATGGTGTGTAAGAGAAAAAGATGAAGTGTAAGAGACAAAGATGAAGCTGAATGGCGTCAGGGATGGGAGGCTTAAAAGAAACCAAACCATGATGAATGTTCACTTTCTCAATGTATCAAACTTTGGCAATCGTTGCCTCATAGGTGGGAGGTATATTCTTCATATAATCAATCTAGAGATTACTATGAAGAGCTCCTAAGAAGATCCTCCCTAGTTCGTCTTGGATGATCTGCATAGTAACTTGTTACAAAGAGAGCTTAAATTGATGGATGAATGTTGTTATAACCTCTTTCTCTCCTTGTTTGATGTGTGTGAGAGAAACAACCTTAGATTCTTAAGTAGGGTGAAAGGAAAACATGCACAAGGTCTAAGTGAATATTTTATCTACACCAAAAAGATATCAATAGTGAATCGTATAATAATGAAAAGTATGTATTTTCCTCTTTATGGATCAGTTGCTGGCACAATCCTAATCATTCCGTTCCAGAAATTCCTTCCTAATATTCTGGTTGAGGACTCCCGGTGGGGCAGCATAATCCTAATCATCCAACTCCTTTACTTCAAACTCTTGAGCATGTCCTATATCAATCAATTGGCTCTTTATTTTTGGGGAAAGAAATAGACTCATCAATCAAATACATCCAAACTATTGTGTGGCACCTAATCATCTTCTACTCATAAAATTGTGTGAATCAATGTAATTATATCGTAAGTTATTTTTAGTGTGGTAGGCTAGGGCTTATATGGCTTCTTACTTCCCTGATGAAAATCTTATGTGGAGAGGTTACAGGCTTTTGTTTAACTAGTTGGACTTGGTTGGCTAAAGATGAGAGGCCCTTGGTGAAAGGTTGAAGGATTGTGTTTACTGGTGAATGGAAAAAGGTGAGAGGTTAGAGGTTCAAGGTTCAAGCTTCTTCTACTTATATGTTCAAGGTTCAAAGTTCAAGGCTGCAGGGTTCAGATTCCTGGTTACTGGCTATGACTAGGAGTATGGCTATGACCTTATGGCTATGATAACCAATGTAAGACTGGTGTATGAACCTCTATATTGTGAATCTATGTATGTAAGCATTGTCATTATTCCTTCCATCTAACCCAGGTAAGAAAATTGACAAGGCTTTGTATCATTAGAGGGTCTAGTTCGAGGGTTGAGGAATAGGGTCAAGGGCTATGGTTCCATAGAGATTGCGAAAAGGGGGATATGTCTACTATATGCAATGACCGATTGGCACTGTGACCCTATGACATTGACTGGAATGACTACCTGCTATGGAAATGACTTTATGGAAATGACTGTGACAACCCTGAGTAGAGCTTGCATGGATTGGAGCTTCTATCACTGAGATTGTCAAAGAGTAGAGATCCTAGCAAAGACTACTCCCGTCTTTGTCCATCCATTGTACCACCCCTCTTTGTATATGTTGGAAATCAATCAATATATCTACGGAAAAGCATCCCCCAACTTTTCTCTATATGTTGGTGGAAAGCGAACCCATGGCAAGTTCATATCTTGATACCAAGATCGAGAAAGCAAGAGCCTTGCCTACTTTTGGCAAGGAGCAAGTTTGATTTATCTCTCTCAGGTAGGTGTTAAAGGTTGGTCAATTGAAGGCCTGAAACAAGGGTTGATCGAAGACAGGTCGCAAGGTCGACAAAGGCAAGTTGGAAGGTCTCCGGTCAATGAAGTCAACAAGGTAGTAGGACGGACGAAGTATCTCTCATAGGTTGAATTTGTCAGTCGAAGCCATAGTTCGTCTCAAGTTCGCAAGAATAAAGAGAGTATAGATTGATCATCATGTGTGTGGGTTGAAAGTGTAGTTATGTATGTGCTCATTGATGACGGGTTAGTCGCCAAAGCTGTGTCAAGTGCATTGTCATCAGGTCTAAATGGATATCCATCCAGGTCTTAATCAGTCCCTCATTCATATATAAAGAGATCATCTCTAAGGTAAGGTATAGATCAATGGGAAGAAAGATTTCGTTCTCTCAGCAGGTAGGTCGAAGCATCCAGTGAAAATTTCGATCAATCATTTTGGATTACTGTGGGATTTCGGCTCCTCCACCGTGTGCTTATTGAGGTGAAATCCCTAGGTCTTGGTGGGATGTCTCTTGTAGGTATCCAGGGAGAGGAGATATACTTGATCGGTTTCATATCAAATAAATTGGGCATTTATAAATGAGAATTGATCGGGTGGCTCATAGGGTAAGACTTATAATCATCCTCCCTCCATCATAGGGTTGGGGTCCGAAGGGTGTGATGGCTCATGTAGTCCCTTCCTTGCCTGCTTGGTGGACAGGTTTGTGTGATCGATCTAGCAATCAATCAAAAAAGAAAATAGACTGAGTGTAGCAACAACATATATAAGCATTGATGTCTAAATCCTTTCACTACATCCCGCACGTCTATCCCGCCTGGGTTCATTCCGTTCAACACATCTTGTGGTGTGTTTGCTCATTTTCATCATTCCGTCCACCTTGCCCCTCTCGAGATGTCTCTATCTATCTATTTCCTCTCCTTGTCTCTAGCCTCTTGTCAAATGTTATAGCAGCATCAAGGCACAAAACCTCAAAGAAATTGATTCAATCCATCCAATGAGATAGAAACACCATGGAATGTCCATGTTAATAAAGAATAAAATCCATTTAAGTACCCCGACGAGCAATGATGTCTTCATAAGCATACACTAGAATGTATTCTGAATTCATCAAAGCATTTCTGGGGTTGAAGCTCACCCGTATCAACAAAATAGTGGTGCCAATAAGAATTATTTGTAAAGGAAGGAAAGGTAAGGTAAAGGGTTCATATCATGCCATGCCTCCCCTAGTGGCTTCATCAATGAGTTGGGTTTCACTCAATCTCCTAGGGTAAAGAGGTAAGTGGAAGTCTAACCAAGTTACATGCATGAAAGTAAGATAGGATGAGGCGTAGCAGTAAATAGTGAAGGTTAAAGTGTCCTCCCACCCCCATAAGAGATCTCTATGAAGTTCAGGCATGCAATGATGCAGTTCCAATGATGAAATGATCCAAGATTGTTTTAGTGTCCAATTTTCCTTCCAAGGTTTCCCTCCCAGTACAAGGTTTCCCCAGAGTAATATGTGTTGTTGATGTGCATGCTTATGTATCTACATGATTATTGCTATTTAGTTATGATTCTATATTGTTGAAATGTATTAAGCTGGAATCAAAGTCTTAAGAATTTAAAAGAATAATCCGCATAAGAAATCAAGCTCAAAATTTAACATGGTATCAAATCTTAGGGTGTGTTAACGAGAGTAAGATAGGCTGAGGCATAGCAGTAAATAGTGAAGGTTAAAGTGTATTACCACCCCCATAAGAGATCTCTATGAATTTCAGGCATGCAATGATGTAGTTCCAATGATGAAATGATCCAAGATTGTTTTAGTGCCCAGTTTTCCTTCCAAGGTTTCCCTCCCTGTAAAAGGTTTCCCCAAATTAATATGTGTTGTTGATGTGCATGATTATGTATCTACATGATTATTTCTATTTAGTTATGATTCTATATTGTTGAAATGTATTAAGTTGAAATCAAAGTCTTAAGAATTTAAAATAATAGTCCGCATAAGAAATCAAGCTCAAAATTTAACATCGTATCATAGCTTAAGGTGTGTTAAGCTTGTTGAAGTGAAACAACAGGTACACATAGATCCAAACAATCTTGATTAAGTTTCCAGTGTGAGGTTCATGACATCCTCCATTTCAGTTGGGGTCAAGGGTAGGCTCGAGGGAGTTGCCAACTTCAATGTGTGGAAGCTCCAGATAACAAATATCTTGCAAGAGCATGATCTTGAGTAGTATGTAACCACAGTGGTGAAGGACCCACTATTAATGCTGGAAGAGTGACCTTTAGGAAAATTCAAGCAAAGGCCAAGTGAATCATCTTTTACTCAGTGAAAGGTAGTATAATGTCAGCAATGACTTCGTTAATGACTGGCAAGGACTGTATGGATACCTTGGTGAATCTGTATGAGAAACAGTCTCCAAGTCAGAAGAGGACACTTAAGTACAAACTTAAGTATTTGAATATGGAAAAAAGTGAATCAGTAGCATCTTTCTGTTCCAGGATAGCCCAGATCAGAGATCATCTTTTGGTCACAGGGTTCACAATGGACGATGATGATTTAATGGAAGCCATATTTGATGGTATTCCTTCTTCATGGGAGACCTTCTTATCCAATGTAAGTGGGAAAGAGATTTAGCCCATGTTTAAGAGGTTATGGCATGATTTCCTTCAGGGGGAGAGTCACACTACTACCAGGATCGAGCCAACCAAAGAAGAGCATTAAACATTAGCATCAAGATTCAAGGGAAAGAAGAAAGTCACTTTCTAGAAAGGCTCTCAGAGGAAGTCAAACACCAAAGGTATGTTCAAAGGAAAAAGTATTGATATATCTTAGATTAAATGCTTTAGTTGTAATAAGTTGGGTGATTTTCCTAGAGACTATTGGTTTAGGAAGAAAAATCCAAGGAAAGGGAAACATCATGACTTAATTGTTGAGGATGATAAATCCAAAAGAAAAGAGAAAAGTCCTAATGAGAAATAAAATAGAAAAGAATATTACTTGGTTTCTGCCTTATCCAGTTCATTTTTCACGCGGTCGAGAACTTGTTTAGTAGACAGTGGTGCTTCAGAGCACATAATAGTGTACAAGGAGATCCACTCAGATTTAAGGACAAAATATTTTGCAGAGCATGTTGAGCTTGGGGATGAAAAATGTTACAATATAGAGGGAGTAGGCTCTATCTCCTTCAAATTGGAATCTGGGGCTAGACTTCATGTTGATGAAGTATTATATGTTCCAAGGATCAAGAAGAATCTTCTATTAGTTGCAACCCTTGAGGACAAGGGATATTGGGTGATATTAAAGAACATGAAGGCACTACTGTGGGCTAAAGGTAGCCACTTGAGTATAGCAGAACCCATCGGGACTCGCAGAGGAGGATTGTACGTCGTGAAAGGATAGTCAGTTCAAACACTGGCTCATGATGTGACTAGCTCCAATGAATTGTGTCACAGAATACTTGGTCATCCTCATTACAAAGCAATTCCAGATCTGCAAAACATGAGTATAAATCCTTTATTGAAAAGAAGACAAGGAAACACATCAGAACCCTTAGAAAAAACAATGGAGGAGAGTTTGAATCTCTCCAGTTTGAGGATTTATGCAAGTCAACAGGAATCAAGAGACAGTTTATTGTGCCATATAACCCTCAACAAAATGGAGTTGTTGAGAGGAAAAATGGGACAATTTGTGAGGCAGTGAGGATCTGCCAAATTCTTTATGGGTAGAAGCTACCTCCACTACCGTGTATACTCAGAAAAGTGTCCACGTGTTATCTTGTAGGAAAAGACTCCTGAAGAGGTTTTATCAGGGATCAAAACTGAAGTAGAGAATCTAAGGATATTTGGGTGTCCAATGTATATTCATGTCCCTAAGGAAAAGAGAACAAAGATCATCAAGGTAAGCTTTGACTGTGTTCTTAAGAGCATGAAAGTCGAAAGTCATGGCACGTTGAAAGGATGCTCCGATGTTTTTAAGGCCGAAAGGCATATTCCGGTATGCAAAAGTTCCCCAAGGACAAATAAATGTCATCTTGTGTTGGTCATTGGGTTTAATTTGAATTTGATTATATCATGAAAATATGTCCATAAAAGAAAATACTTCGCTTCCGACACACTCGTCGAGAATCAGATCGATGAAAGGTGTGGTGAAGTTGTCTTTCAGACAGGCCTTGTTCATGTCATGGAAATCCATACATACATGAATGGTTCCTTGCTTCTTATCTACAGAAACAGGGTTGGATACCCATTCAGTTAAAGGAACTAGGTAGATGAAGCCAACGCTAAGTAGCTTCTCCACCTCTGCCTTTATAGCAGGTGCCTTTCGAGGGTTGACAACTCTAATACATTGTCGAACAGGTTTAGCATCCAGATAAGTTTTAATTTCGTGTTAGAAAATATGAGGGTCGATCCCTGGCGTCTCTTGGCGTCTCTTCAAAGGACCAAGCAAATACATCTCAGAATTGCTTGAAGAGCTCGGTGTAGATCAGGATTTTTTCTAGCGAACAATCTACACTGATATTTACATTTTCAACCTTACCAGGGGTACGAGAGATGTTGATCTGGATGATAGAGGAAATAATCGCCATGTTTCCTTAGGCATAAATTTCATGCATATAAATTGGAACTACGGTGTGACTGACTATCTCGCTCAAAGTAGATCGAAAGTCGTCTTGTTCGATTCTTTCAAGATTTGGGAGAAAATAAGAACAATGATGCAAATCATCCCAAGGTTTGTCGGAATCNATTCATGGCTTCGATGATGGCTTCATCTGAAGGAAAAGTATCAGCGTGGAAATCATGTGAACAAGACAATGAGGTGGCCCACGTGGGCCTAGACACGAGATCCTCCTCGTCCGTCGGTGAGGGAATAGGATCGGGATCGGCAGAAGAGTCAAGAACAACTTGATACGCAATCTCTGTTGCTGATAGTGGCATGTCCATCCTAGCATGCGACTGTCCTTCATAAGACAAAGTTAGGGAAGGTAGGGTCCACGAATCATCAAAATAAGACGTGTGGAAAGGAATGGACTTCCCAGTCGAGACGAGCCTACTAGACATGGCGTAAACTTGATGGTTCGGTGTCGAGAAGTCGAAATTACCCATAAAGGAAGAATACATTCCAAAACTGACATTCTCTATTGTCGACCAAGAATTGTCAATCACAGGGATCAACTGTCCAAGAGATGCATTAGGACTAGAGTATGCAAAGGATAACTGATCGATCGTCACAATCTTCCCTTCATGAGGAAAAAAAAAGAGTGCGGAAAATGGACGATACGACGAAGATCATAGCATAAGTCCAATTGCAGCCTAGTAATAGGTTATAATCAAGAGGTGCATCCACTACCTCTACTTCCACCTCTACCATCTTCCCACCTAACTGGATCGGAAAGGCAGGGAGAATATTGTGAGGGCAGATGGAATGACCATCGAAAGTAGTCAACATGTTCGATGACTTGCAAAGGGTTGTAGAACCGAGAGCTTTCCAACAAACTAGGGACATCACACACGTAGCAGCGCCTTCATCAAACACCGCACGTTTGATGGTATACTTTGAATAATCCACATGGATTTGGAAAGACACATGTTAAGGCAAGCGAGCCTTAACATTTGTGGCGTCAAACTTGATAAGCTTTGAGCCACTAGGTTCTAGAGCTCTTAGAGCAGAGAGTAAGGAATTCTTCTGTGAAGGACACGTTTGGAGCACCTCCAAAGCCGACATAACACAAGAGGTTTGGCTCAGGTCCTCAACAATAGAGTAGTTCTGGGTGGCTTTAGCATTTGGATTAAGGGTAGAGTGCTTGATTACTCCTTTTGAAATACAAGGTTGTGGCTCTGGTTTCTCAATCTGTAAAGTCGTCGTCTACGGGGGAGGAGGAGGAGATTCTAGACCAGGAATAGTTTGTTTAGAACTATAGTGTCAAGATCGACTGGCTACATCAATTTTTGCATCGATGATATTGATACATAAATGGTAACCATCTTGCGACTGCTAGTTTTGACCTCCACCAGCCACATTTTCGGTGTTTGATGAGCTCGATCCTAAGTGTTGATTATGTGGAAATGGATTCGTCATCACGACGAGCGATTGAGATAAAAGCCTCGCAGCTTCTACAATTTTGGGGCACAAATGGGTAAGGTGATCCTAAGTGCAAATATTATAGGGAAACTTCACTTTACATTTTTCTCATTTTCCCTCTCCAACACTATTACCCGTCTTCTCATTATTGTCCTTGGATTTATTACCATTTTTCTCACCCTTACGGTTATTACGTCCTTTCTTCTTATTCCCTCCTGGTGGTTGGCTACCATTCGGGTTGGTCGACGATTGCACTGAGTGTACATCCGTCCAATGAGTGGGATTGGAAGACACAAAAGAGTTTGGTCCTCCTACAAATTCTTCACCGAGTCTGTAGACTTTACATTGGCGGAACCTACAATGCCATCTGCATGAGGTCCAAGATTTTGTCTAGGGTTGTAGGTAAACCATGGTACTTCAAGAAGAAGATGGTATAACATCCCAGACTGAGAATATATAAAATCTAACTGTTGGTCTCTAAAGATAGCTTCTTCCTTTGTGGTAACCCCGCAAGTAGCAACGTCCTTCGAGATAGGAGTGTGAAAGGACTTAAGGAACCATTCTAAAAGAAAGGCGATAAGAGCGTATAGGGGTCTTAATCAATCTCTTTCATCTATGCCACTTCTGGATATGTTCCGAGATATGAGTGGCGATATCCTGAGGTAAAGTAGACAACAACTCTAAACCAACATCATAATGAATGGGAAACTGGAAGTGGTTAAGAAAGACCATCACCAACTGACTAAAAGTACCATATGCCCCCCTTGGTAGCTCAATATACCATTTCGGAGCAACTCCGATAAGGGTGAGTTGAAACAATCTCAAACGAATAGAATCATCTTTAAGGGAGTTTGATGAGCACCAAAGGTGAAAAGTAGTGACTTGATCACAAGGGTCCTCTCCATTCTTACCCTCAAACTTTGGGATGTCTTAAGGAAGTTTGGTGGGGACCAGGGGCCATGTAGGATCATGATTCACAGGGTCATTCATTAACTTAGACAAATATGGCAAATAAAGTGTGGCCAGAAAAGGGAGATAGGGTTGTGAAATCTGGCCCCAACCTCCCGAGAAAGATTGCTCTTGCAGATTCAGAGGCCATCCAGGGTTTTGGTAAACACTATGGCCTTGTCTGGCATTATAATGCCCTCCTCCGGGTTGATTCATATAAGGTGTTCTGGGCATCATTCCAGCTAGAATGTTTTGTTGAGGGTTATAGAAACTGCCCCTAGCCAGATTACTTCCAGGTTGGGGGTTTCCTAAAGTGTGAAACTGACCTCCCCTAGGTTGAAAACCGGAGGATAAAGGCGGATTCGACATGCCAAATGTATTGGTAAGAATCTATGCCAAGGAGGTAGGATTGTAGGACAAAACTTGAGTCGAAACTTGTCCGCCAGGTTGACTATTCCACCCAAAAGTAGGAGGATTGGACCCACAGTTGAAAGTAGACATACCTCCCATATTAGGAGTCATTTGAGGGATTTGAGATCCACCAAATGAAAAAGGAGTGCACGGAGGTGTGTTTCCCCTAAGCCCAACGCTAGAATTAGGGCTAGCAGCTGGGATGGAGTTCAAAAACTGCGAGGTGAAATTAGGCATACCATAAGAAAATGGACTAGAATCCATAGGGATGGACTGAACATTGTAGCCCGGTGAGTGGCCAATATACCTAAAGGGGTTCGAGGCAATAACATGAGCATTAACTATAGACCGGTCCATAGTAATGATAAGTGCCTCTGGTACTACAACCATGGAGGTTGCAGGAGTCAAAGGGGTGCCATTAACTATAGAGGGTATGGGAGTCGAAGGGCTCCCAAAATTCTGAAGACTGGGTTCAATACTCATACTTGTAGAATCGCAAGTCTGAGCGGTGGATGTGTGTGTACCACGTGTAATGACTCTACGCCTTTTAAAAGGCAAGGTCACGAAATCCGGTGGTAAATGTAACAAGCGACGGGACCGATGGGGCAGCTGGTCTGACTCCATGATGAATCAAGACTCTAAAGATAAAAAATATATCCTAAGGCCAACTAGTAAGAAAAGAGCACACCAAAAGTCAAACAGCCAATATGCATGCAAACGGGTTAAAGTGGTTGAGTGGCCTCCCTCCCTAAAGAAGGTATGTCTCGTCCAAGAGGGACTTGAGACTCCCTACTAAAGATCAGAGGTAACATAATCAGTTATAGGGGCCCTCGTGGGCTTAACAACCAGTCAGTCAGACCCTCTGGAGAGGTAATCCTCCATAAAGGCTGTGTGTTGTCTGACCCCTATCTAACCCAGGGTACCTACAGAATAACCCCTACAAGTAACCTATGAGATACCTAAGTCAAGCAACTAATAAAAAATTGTATAACTGATGCACAGGCGAGCATTCGTAAGTCCGAATCACCGTATGGGTAGGGTAGAAAATCCCTAAATCTTGGAAGCACCACCTCTCATGGAGGTATGGGCACTAGAAAGATCCCCAAATATGAATAAATCCACAAAAATATCTCTGATGCTAGGCAAGTATCCAGGGGATATCCCTTCAACCAACTTCACGCGACCTCGTGATTAACTCCGATGTGAGTGGAGCCTCTTGATCTTACCAATTATACAATGGATTTGTCCACTCCCTGACTCAGACACATATGTTGATTTAATTGCCTTGGAGAATTTTACTCATAAAATCCTATTCCAAGGCACTAAATCCTAGACTAGTTTGTGCACCCTAGAAAATAAAATCCTTACTAATAAATTTTAAATTATAGCGTTGATTTTATGGCTGTGATTACTCAAAAAGGTATATGGTAATGAAACCCATGGTGTTATGACTCTGCAAGAAAGTAAATATAAAGATAATGCAAAGTCCTAACTTTAAATTTGATGAATGATATGCTCCTAAAAACGATGCAATTTTCAAATTCAAATCTACGATTCAGAAGTAAAGATGCAATTTTTCATTGTATGTAGTAAGCTACTGATAAAAAATCAAAAGACAAAAATGCCAAGCAATGCAAAATGCCTATTTTTTTTTGTATTTTCAATATATTAAAACTGAAAATGCATGGACTGAAAAGTAACTTGATATATAAACCTACTGTGTATAAAAGAAAGACAACTCAAGTAGGATACAATGCTCCTTAAACAATTCCATACAATGGATTATATGGCCATAGTTTGTTTCACTATTGGCCCTATTCGACTATAGAAGAGCATACAGTGCTCCTTCAAAAATTTCGTACAGTGGTAATGAGGGAACATGAGCATTTATGGAGAGAGAGATAAGAGGATGCATGCATGCCAAAGGCATGTATGTGCCATCCTAAGTTTAGTTTCAGTTTATATGCCTTTTATATTTAATAGTTTAGTTTTATTTCTGGTTTTGTTTTAGTTAGTATTTTCATGCAAAATTAGAGGACGCAGTTTCCTAGTTAAGCAAGGCACTCATGCATGTGGATTCTAGTCTGAGTTAGGATGCAGATCTCTAAGAGGATGCATGCTTGCATTGCCCAGTTCATCTCCAGTAGAGGTGCACTTCACGTAGGCTCATATATCCATGCAAGGAAGGAGATTTAGGGTTATGGTTTAATGTTTCTAGTTAAGGCATTGTTCTGCATGTGTCCAGATACCTTGTACCTTCTAATTTATAAAGGAGAAGGAAGGGGTATAGGTTTTATTCATTCAGTTTTTAGTTCAGCAATTAGCAGTTCGTTGTTTTCATTTTCAGATCAAGATGCATGAACCTAATCAAGATTAAGCATTTCTCTGTGATCATAATTTACAATCTTCAAACAAAAAACAAGAATAATGTTGCCTGCATTCAAAGAATTGTTACATTTGCAAGTTCCTATGCACACCCCTTAGGCTCACATTCCATGCTTAGTTGGCCTCATATTCCAGGCACTCGGGGAAAATTTGGGAGAGGTAGTATCTATACTCCAAATGATGTGATGAATTTCACAAGTTTTATAACATTTTCCCAAACACATCTCACCTCCTCAACAGAGGGTTTGTCTTGCGTACTCATAAAAACAAAACCCAAGGCCTTGTAACCGTCAAGGAATAAGTCAACCAAAAGTAGCCATTTTAATCCCAGTTCTTGGTGCAAGACTCACTACTCCAAACCAAAGTATGGTTCAGTGGTTTAGCAAAAGACATGCATGGTCATTATGCTAAGATTGTTCCTAGCTTTGTAATGATTATGCACGGGTTGAATAATTCAAGAAATATCATTATCTTCAAAAAAACTAGCTTGGCACTTGTTAGATAAGAAAGTAGAAACATGCATAGGTCCATTAACTTTCTGTCAAAGAAACTGTTCAAAATTCATATGGGGTTAGCCAGCTAAATAAGCAATGACATTTGGTCGAGAGTGGAAGCTACAACATGATGGCATATGGAAAAAGTGTTGAGTAAGAAGACTACAAAGAAACATGATAAGAAGTTTAAAGATTAAAAACAAAGCACACTGGTAATCAATCCATTAACAAAACCAATTTAATCAACCTTTCAAACCTCTAATTAGAATATGTCAATTTGGTAATCATGGTTTGAATTTCACAACAACTCCGAGGAAAAATCCAATAAAGGATTTGGTCTGTAACAATGAAAATGCTATCTTCAATCTACCAAGTGAGAAAGTGGAAGAGTCGAAACAAGAATGTTTTGTACTGATCAGAAATGCTAAGCTACCCAAGCATAACATTGATAGGGATGAAGCCATTGAGTTTTAAAATCTGAGAGAGAATAAATAAATCATGGTTATGAAAGTTGAAAAGGGCAATGCAATTGTAATTATAAACAGATCAAATTATGAGGACAGGATGTTGGACCATCTATCGAACAACAGAAGCTATAAAAACTCAGTTGAACCCCCAACAATGAAATCATGAAGGAGGTAGCATTGGCCATAAAACTCTTCTCTTGATTAGGAAGTTAAATCTAAACTAGCCCCCAAAAATTGTATGGTTCCATGAATTTATGAGTTACCTAAAATTCGCAAAGAAAATGCACCTTTAAGACCCATCATGAATACCATTGGCTCTCACATATACAAATTGGTGAAATGTCTAGCAAAGAGGCTCATAAATCTGGTTGGGAAAGCACACTCCTGTGTCAAAGGCTCTACTCAAATGATCAAAGAAATCAGAAATACAAAGGTTGATGAACAAGATCTTCTGGTTAGCTTCAATGTAGTCTCACTATTTACCAAAATTCTGGTAGATGATGCAATCAATATAATCAAGAAAATCACATATGAGGAAACTGTGAATCATGTTAAAGTTTGTTTTAAATTAATATATTTTAATTTTTAGCTTTTGGGGCAATATCTATGAACAAATTGAAGGCATGGAAATGGGGTCCCCACAGTCACTGGTACTAGTTTATTTGTACATGAAATGGTTTGAAAAACATTCTATTGAATCCTATCCTCTCAATCCCAAACTATGTGGTCCACGAGTCTAACCCACACAAGCCAGCAGAGCTTACACAGAGAGGCGGGGAATATTTGTACATGGCACCTACATACTCTGGCCACATGGAAAAGAAATCTTGTATAGGTTTAAAGATCATTTGAATAGTCAAACTGAAAGAATCATATTTATAATGGAGATAGAAGAAACCAACATCTCATTCATAGATATTCTCATCTCTAAGAAAAATGACGGTTCTCTATCCCATCAAGTATATCAAAAGAAAACTCATATGGACAGGCATGTTCATGCTGATTCCAATCGCCGCCATGCTCAGAAGCTTGGTGTCATCAAAACACTGCTGACTCAAGCTATTATACTATCGAATAATGATCACATAGAGCAAGAATTAAGACACTTGGCTGAGGTTTTGAAAAACAATGGCTAGAAAAACAGTTCAAAAATGTTGTCTTAAAGGCTAGGGAGGGACATTGCATCATTCATGAGCCAGAGGAAGGAAATATTGTCATGATTTCTTATATCAAAGGAACCACGGACAAATTTGTAAATTTTTTAAAGAAAGGTAATGTAAGAGTCACCTTCACCCCTCTTGACACTCTCAAGGGCATGTTAGATTGTGCTAAACATGTCTCATATCCAAAACATCAAAAGGGTGTTTAAACTTTATACCATCCCTGCTAATGGGGAAAGCATTATATTGGTGAGATAGGGAGATCTCTGCAATTTAGACTAAGAGAACATTGCACTAACATAAGATATGATCATGTTAAAAGGTCAGCCTTGGTAAACCACTCTTAGTACACTAGCCATCTCAATTGCATGGAGAAAGATAAAATTGTCACGAGAATGGATCACTATGGAAAAAGAAAGGTTCATAAGGCCCTTGAAATCAAATTAAATCAGAAGAACATAAATGGGAATGAGGGTCTTAGAATCAAAGAAGTTTGGATGTCGGTTCTTCACCCTTTAAAAATTATGAAGACACAATACCTAGTGAGAGATCAGGAAAGATCATACATTTTGGTTGTATTTTCATATTTATTTGAGGAATTTGAGATCAAATATAATTGACCTTAAAATATCCTAATGGTTATCCTATCAAGAGGATCGAAACATATAGAAATCTAATGTTGAACGTAGTAGTCCCTTTCTACAAACACTTACTACGTAAGATGAATAATTTAGTGGTCTTGTTTCATAACAAATCCTCTCACTGTTGGGGCGGTAGATGTAGGGAGAGTCACCCTTGACTCCGATGAAAAAAAGTTTTTGGAGTTCTCATGGGGATTAGGATCAGCCATTAACAATAGTGCAGAAGCATTGGAAGTCTATATGGGCATGTGCCTCATCTTTGACATAAGTCCAAACAAACTGGTTGTAATCGGGGACTCTGACCTAATCATTAACAGACTTCGAAGGAATATTAAAAACGCCCACCCCACCCTTGCCACAATATTCTCATGCATCAAAGAACTTCAGAAAAGATTTGAGAGGGTCAGCTATACCCAATAAGGTTTCCTAAGCCAATACCCAAAACCAACCTTCTGGACCTGCCTCTTATATTATATGCATTTGGAAGTCTTGGAGGACACAGGAATTGTGCTAATTTTGTTTTTCCACGACATGTGGTACCCTGAATTTCACCCAACCCCACCATTGTGATTCAATAACGAAGTACCCAAGCGGTTATTGCCCCATTTCCTGCCCTGAAAGGAGCCCCACAATCCGTGATCCAACAGATGCCTCTCTACCGAACTCTCCAGCCTCAATAGAGCCTACTTCAAATACCCAAAAAATAAAGTTTAAATAACTCTGAATTCTAAACTACAAATCCATAAACTTTAAAGAATGAAAAAGAATGGAAACAAAAAAAACATGAATTGAAACCCTCTTATTGTGGAAAAATATGCTTTTTGGTTTCCCTGGAAAAAGATCGAACTGACTAAAACAGATTAAAAAAGCATATCTAAAACAGATAAAAAATTATAAATCAACTGACTAAAACAGATTAAAAAAACATATCTAAAACAGATCAAAAAATCATAAATCTAAAACAGTTAAAAAAGCATAAATCTAAACTTAAAAGAAAACAAGAATTGAAACTAAAAAAAGCATTTAACTCTCAATTAAAGAGAAAGTGGGAATTTGTCTCTATCTGGATGGATGGTATGGTTCGAGAGACCGAGGTAGAGGCTAGAATCTATATAGTTGTTGAAGGGAGATAGTTGATAAATAGCTATATATATCAAATCTTAACCATGTTTCAACATTTTCCTCTTCCTCCTCTATCTATGGTATGGATTGGTATGTCTGTGTGCTTGGGTGTGGTCTGAGTCTGGGTCAGTCTATGTCTGGTGTAAGTCGATTGGAAGCAATTAGATTGAGAAAACATCTTCCTGGAGATCAATCATCTCTCCCAGTAATGGTATGAATCAGATTCCTTTTAATTTTAGTGTTTTTTCTCATCTCTACTCTCTGTTCTACTGTGAGAAGTAATTTCATTTCATTACGCTGTTTTTTTTGCTGCATTGAAAATTCTTTGGCTATACACCAGACCAAAACTGCATGAAGGATGAAAGAAGGAAAATGGTTGTTGATGTTTCTCCCGACTTCATTGAAGAAATGAAATCGCTACTACCAAACTCCAGGTATTATATAGATGGCTCTGAATCTCTCCTTCTCATTAATTTAAACCTGATGCGTCAACCATTTTGATTAGATCTTGCCTTTCTCTTTCTCATTAATTTAAACTTGATGCATCAACCACCATCTTTACTAAATTTAAATTTCCATTACTTGCTTTAATCAGCCTGTGTATGCATGGCTCTGGTTCTACCTTAATCTTTTTAACCCTGATGCCAATACTAGCACCATTGGTTGCATGACTTCTCATAGCCTTGTTTATGGGTTTATTCTGCAGTTTATTATGCCCTGTATTAGCTTAACCTGTGGTGATGTTTACTAACTGCATGACTTCTCATAGCCCTGTTTATGGGTTTATTCTACGGTGTATTATGCCCTGTAACCAGTGGTGATGTTTATTGGCTGCATGGATTTTCATAGCCCCATTTATGGGCTTATTCTGTGGTGTATTATGCCCTGTAACCAGTGGTGATGTTTACTGGCTACATGGCTTTTCATAGCCCGGTTTATGGGTTTATTCTGCGGTGTATTAGCTTAACTAGTGGTGATGTTTATTGATTTAAACCATTGCTGGTCTATTTTAACCCTCATGTTTATCATGAGTTTAATCATGCTTATAGAAATAAGCAACCCATTATATCTCTTTCATTGATTTAATCAACCGATTTTTTTATCTCTTCATGAGTTTAACTTGCCCATTTGTTGAATTAACACACCTGCCTATTGGATTAACCTAACTGTTTATGTATATCTAGTTAGTTTAATCTGCCTTCGAGTTGTTGAAATTATTATTATGGTAACCAACTTCCCCTATTTTTAAATCAAATCTAATCAATAAAATATTTATTAGCCATTAACCCTATTAAATCTCCTTTATGTATGACAATTAATTTTGTATATTCTTTTTAAAATTTGTATAACCTTATTAAATCTCTGTTATGTATGACGATTAGTTTTGTATATTCTTTTTAAAATTTATATAGTTTAGTACACTATATATGAATTAGATTG
>JASDQU010818331.1:33504-43537 GCA_032191745.1 Picea mariana | reverse complement strand
AAGTCAAGAATGGGCTAGGAAATGGTGGAACAGTTACAATGGTGACCTGCCTAACGCACTTTCACCTTGGTGCAAGCTTCCACGCAGTAATTGTGGATTTACCCTCCAAGGAGCCCAAGTGATTTTGACCAATGTCTGTTCCAGGTACAGTGAGACTTCCCTTCACCGTCACCTTGTGTAAGTACCTAAATATTATGGCAACTAAAGACACCGATTTGTAGTAAGTCCCTGGGCGGGTACAATCAATAGTTTGATCCGAAATGTATGGGTAGGATAACAAGTCTGAAATCAACCCGAGAAGCTCCCACACATAATCGTGGGTATACCTCCAAGAAACCCCCAATATACGATCTGACCACTACAAACAGTTGAACCACAGAGGGATAATCTCCGTAATTCACTCGAATGTGACCTCGTGCATAACCCCTGTGTGAGAGGGGGATCGCAGAAAAACAATATGACAATTGGATTTGACTCTCCCTATCTCAGGATGCTAATGTTGGTTTTGAAAACTTTGGAGAGTTGTACTCATAGCCTAATCCAAAGTGCTAAGCTTAGTCTATTGTTGGTGGAAGATCCTAAGAAACAAAAACGTTCTAGATAATTTTTAATTAGCATTCGTTTTACAACTATTCTTTACTCAAAGGGTGTGCGAAAGTGAAACTGATGGAATGAGGACTCAATTCCCAAAAATATGCATGAAAGATGATAAGCAATCGTTTCTTTTCAATGAACGCCTATTTAAGGGAAAGAGAAAGAGTCGTTTTCACTTTCAAACACTAATATGAAATGTCCTCTATCAATTGGTTCTCAATCGAATCCAATGCAATGCTAAAACATTTTCAAAAATGCCTTATAATATGCAAACCAATCACTAATATGTGTCTTTGTCATTTGTATGTGAATGATGATTAATTCAATGCAAAAAACTTTTCCTACCAACTACCCTTTCAGATCAAGGAGATTCAGACAAGTATGATTAGATTTCGCACACACAACACACACCCTCTTGCTGTGATCGAAACAAGAAGCAAACAAAAAACAAAAGATAACAAAGAAAAATCAAACAATTCAGACAAAAGAGATATGTTCAAGAACAATGACCTCAAAAAAAAACAAATGAGAAGATTCGTAGACTTCTGATGTCCTTCACCAAAGTTTCTACTCAGTCAGACAAGAGAGAAAAAGGCAGTGGATCGATTCCATGTTATCAAGAGGAGAAAAGACTCAAAATAAGAGAGAAGGTCACCAAATATGAACAAAAAAGTGCCTACTTCTCAGAAAGTAGAGGGTCAAATGTCATTAGGAAGATGTAATGAAGCATCAAGAAGCTGGACAAGGGAAAAAAACAGAGACTGAGTTGCAGAAAACATAATTCTAGAAGGTATTTTTGCCAAGGAGAGGTTGGCACTCTAGTGTAAGGGCCACCAGAGCATTATAAATCTCTGTTTAAGGCCTCCAGGGAGTGCTGGCACTAGGTTAACATGGGCACAAGGCTCAAAAAACTCAGAAAAATGTCAAAAAAATGAAAAACTCGGTCAATTTTTTGTCAATCAGGATGCATGTGATGGACTAAGGATTCAATCAGCAAGTGAAATCATATATAAATGGCTGAACAAGGCCTAATAAAACAAAGGGTAAGACAAGGTCTATGAGGAAAAACACAACTAAGAAAGTTTTGATTCTTCCCCAGTGGAGTCGCCAATTTCTGCTGAAGGAAAATCTCCCTGTGGACAGGTAGATCTCCTCTTGAGAGCTAGACTCTTAACTCTTAAGAAAAAAGATGCTTATCATGGTCACTGACTTCCTTTTAGGTTTATATAAACTAATATATGAGTCAGAAGGAGAAAAGAATTACCTTTTACCGGTGTTTTTCCCTGCACGGTCCGAGTTGAGCTCCAAACTTTTTCTCCTCGACAAGCCCTGTTGACAAACAAGATACAACCATCTTCCTACCTTGCTGAGATTAGCTTAAAATAGATCTATCTACTTAGAGACAAGTTCATGTGGGATCAAGCACAAACTAGAAAGAAACAATCCAAGCATATTATATTGATGAGAACAATAACGAAAAAAACTTACAACTGTAGATGCGAGCACAACAGCTTTGTCAAGTCCTCTTTGTCTAACCCTTGCTCAAACGACCCATGATCAGGATGACAATAAATTCACTGATAATTCTCTTCCACTTTACTATGTGTTCCCTATGAGATCATAGGTTTCATGGCTCCAATCATTCCTCCAAATATCACTTATGAGATCATAAGTTTGGTATCATTCTCCATCCAGTTCCCCTTTTCACCATAAGAAATCCTGCTTATATAGGTTTAGAGAGGCTCAACCACTTGAGATATCTTTGGGTTAAGTTGATGATTTTCCTCCTTGGGTTAGGGATCTTCCCTAAGATCATGGCTGGACTAGGGATTCAAATCCAACTTCCTTCCAAGATTGAAAAGATCTTTCCCCCATTCTTCTCAACAAACCAACTGCTACCTAGAATAGGTAGCGCTCCCTCAAAAGGGGTGTCAGAGCGTTATAACGCTCCCTAGCAAGGTTTAGGGGGGTCCCAACACTCCCAAAAGTAGTAGCGCTCCTTCAAAATGGCAGAGGGAGTGTTATAACGCTCCCTAATATTCTATAGGGGGTGCCAGCACTCCTGAGAGAGGTATAGGGGAGCGCTCTCCTCTAAAAACCCAAATTCAATGGTTCTTTCAGACGGCAAGAGGTACATAACTCCAGTTAACCATTCCTCTTCTTCCAAATCAATTTTTTGAGGTGTTTCAAGTGTCTTTTTTGATGTCGTTATAAGTATGACATAGGCATCATGGAAGTATGCTTTGCTTGACACTTGCGACACTTGTGAGAAAAATGTGACACTTGCGACAGTTGTAATGACGACACTTGTGACACTATTGAAGTGAGTAATTTTGATTTGTAACACTTTTAGAAAACTTTAAGACTGACATATTTAGCACAATAGGTTCCCAATTGGATACCCTTAAACTCAAAAAGAAATAGGAGGAGGAAAATGAAGCAATGAGCATATATTTCCCAAGATGCAGGAGAAAGCATTCCTCAAGGGAGTGCGCATTAGATAACATTTCATTTTGTGGCTTCTGTACAAAAGACCATGTGACTGAAAAAATTCCATCATTCCCTGGTTTATTAGCCATCTATAGGAGTGGAGATCCCGGGGAGTCTTGTTATGCACCTAGGAGGCCATGGAGCCTAGGCATCAACCCACATACCTGGATCTACAGTCTCAAGTTCCACCCTATTATCAACAACAAGAGTGGAACTCACCAGGTTGGAAAACCTGGTCTACTTAGTACCAACATCCTTAGATTAAAGGATGGAGGGGAGGACACAACCAAGGAAACCCTCAAGCTCCACCTATCCCTATGTCCAACCATCCTTATCCTCAGTTCTCATCAAACACTCTGCAACTTTTACCAGGTTTTGTTCCACCACCTTTACCTCCTATCCCACAACAACAACCACTAAAATTCCAAAATTCAAGATCCTCGAGACCGACACTATTACCAGCACAACCAATGTCGAATCCCAATAATAAGCCCCCTCAACCTCTTCACAATGTTGAGATTCAGGCCTTCTCGACATATGTTATTACTCATTTTCTATTACAGGAAATTCAATTAAGATCGAGAAATGTTCTGGAGAGGTAGAGACCCTCAGTAGTCATCCAGGAAGAAGAAGAATAAGAAATCACCAAACAACCCACGGATGACACTAGGTGGGAAGATTTTATTATTTCGAAGAATCAAGAACCCAAGCTTACCCAAAATGAACCTTCACAAATTACAAAGGTCCCTCCTTATACAGACTGATTGGTAATCGAGAAACCTACCACATGACTGAAATTTGACATTTTGAATGAATTGAAAAATATTTGTGTCAAAATTCCCCTACTTCAACCTATTGAAGACATTCCAATCTATAGTAAGGTAGTCAAAGAACTGTGTATTAAGAATCCAAGTAGGAAGTAAAAGGACCCCCCTACAGTACACTTGGTAGGAGGACTCTCTGAGTACATATCAGAGTAGCCAAAGCTAGCAAAATATGGGAATCCATGAAACCCCATAGTGACCATAACCATTAATGAGGTCTCCATCGGAAACACTCTCATAGATCTAGGGGCATCTATCAATGTTATGATCACTACTACCTTGGAACAATTATAGTTACAACCTCTTCTTCAGCCTACCCCAACCATTTTGGAATTAGCAGATAAGTCTAGGGTTATAACTAAAGGAATTTTAGATGATATCATGGTTACTTTAGCCTCATGGGAGTACCCCATATATTTTCTTTTCATTCATTCAAAGGACCCTACCAGAGGCCACGCTGTTATTTTGGGAAGACCTTGGCTAGCCACAACCAATGCATTTATTGGCTGTAGAGAAGGAGAAATGACCATCTCAAATCGTCTCTCTATCCAGAATCTCACCATTTACCCTCCAGCTCAACCTATTATGGAGAATCTATGGCGGCATGAATGTCCATATGAGAACGAAGACTGGGAAGAACCTGTATTACCTAGTGACCATGCAAGGGCACTTTAGGAGCATACACCAAAAAATGTGCTAAACCAGTTCATTTCTGCTATCACATGTGTGGATTTTCCACATTCGTTTCCCCAATTTGAGTACATGTTTGGGGAATAATTTCAAGAACAATTAGACCCATCCATTTTGTCTTCGATATCTTTTATTTTTGAAATAGATGAGTCTGCCATGTCTTATACTATGCCCTACAAGATTAGTCCAGGGAATTTTTTACATATAAACTCTGGGCTAGATACAGACCAACATAAACAGTTAGTAGATATCCTTAAAGAAAAAATAGGAGAAGTTTCCTGGGAATACATTGACATGAAGGGTATACACCCTGACACATGCATCCATCACATATATACCTAGGGGGAAGTGACACCTGTTAGGAAACCCTAGAGAAGGATGAACCCAGCACTCAAAGATATAGTCAAGGAGGATATCCAAAAGTTGTTAAATTTTAGATTCATCTATCTCATCTCTGATAGTAAGTGGGTATCCCCGCTTGTAGTGGTTCCAAAGAAAGTGACCGGGAAATGGAGAATTTGTGTTGATTTTCAGGAACTCAACAAGGCCACTCTCAAAGACTACTTTCCTCTTCCTTTCATTGACCAGGTTCTAGACACCTTGTCCAGAAAGAATTATTTCTCCTTTATAGATGGCTATAGTGGGTACAACCAGATTCTTATAGCTCCCGAGGACCAGGACAAGACTACCTTTACTTGTCCTTGGGGCACCTATGTCTATAGGGTCTTACCATTTGGATTGTGTAATGCTCTTGCCACATTTCAACAAGCAGTACTAGGGATATTTTTCGATCTCATTCATTATTTTGTGGAGGTATACATGGATGATTTCACAGTCTATAGCAAAACTTACCAAGAAGCCTTAGACAACATAGAAAAAGTCCTCATAAGATGTTGGGAAATGAACCTATCTCTGAGCCATGAAAATGAAAAATGTTGTTAACTAAAGGAGTGGTTCTAGGACATCATGTTTCATCTAAAGGGATAAAATTCGATCCTACAAAGATTGAAGTCATTATTAGACTTCCACCCTGCAAGACTCAGAAAGAGGTGAGAATTTTTCTTGAACATGACGGATATTACTGGCGATTTATTGAAATTTTTACAAAGATCGTTGCACCTATGTTTGTATTATTAATAAAAGATGTTGACTTTGTTTGGACTGAGCAGTGTCAAACTACCTTTGAAACCCTAAAAGCTAAGCTATCTATGGCACCAGTTCTTAGAGGGCCCAATTTGATGCAGCCCGCGCTCCTCACCGGAGCACGTTCGCTCCCACAGGACCTTCTTTCTCTTTCGGCCCGAAGAACTCAAAGACTCTTCTATTTCCCTTTAGGGAAATTTGCACCCACAGTTCACTTCGTGCGACCCCTCTTCCTTTTCTTATCGAGGAATCGAAACTCGCAGGTTCGTGAGTTCACGATCTATCTTTGGGTCCTCAAATCCCCGAGACCGATGGCTTTAGTCAAAGCTGACTTCTTCTTGCCTTGCCGGAACTTCTGTCCTTATCGTGATCTCACCACTCACGACACCAAGCGCTCGGTTTTCTAAACCCCGACACATGAGACGCCGAAAGGCTGAGACTCATGACCTCGCTCCCTCACGACTTCGCCACTCACGAGATTAAATGACTCTTACCTCGACTTCCGAGGCCCGAGACGCCGAACCTCCGATGGTTTATGCCACCTGTCCTTCACTATATTTTGTGGCCCACACTAATTCCATAGCTGTCGGAATACCGCATCTCGCTGTATCGCAACTTCCGTGGCGTAGACTTGGAGTCTCATCTCACGAGATCCCGATATGCCGATCTACGAATAGAATCCATGCTCCTCGTGATCCCGATCTACGACACCTGTCCTCCTGAGCTTCGAATGTTTCCCCGCTTGAGCTGTAACTTTTCCGCAACTCCGAGAGATCCAACGATTCACCGAAACTCGTAGATTCTCCACGGAGAATACCGACCATCCACTCTTCTTCTTACGCAATCCACGAACAAGAAGTGTCTCTCCATGAGACTTGTTCATCAACCTGCATCTCTTCCTTGCAACCTACTCACGCACAACTTTTGGCTCGACCCTTCAACGAACTTGAAGGTCTATCCTTCCTTAGACTTTCCACAAATTCGAGTCCCTTCAGGAACCTCTTGCACACACTCCTTGTGGCAAATCTTCAACAACGTCTAAGTGTTGAAGCTCTTCGACTCTGCGCACAGACCTGCAGCAACATCCTTTCCAATACTTTGCTTAGAATCGCAACTCTGAGACTTCGTTGGCCTGCACACTCCTTGCATGGCACTGTATCTCTGCACTTCTGAGAACTTAGTAYAAAAGTTACCTCTATTTGAACCCTTCTGTCAATGCACTCCTTGCGGACAATTCAACTGCACTCCTTGCAGGAATCTCTGGTTCAAGATAGAGAAACAATTGAAACTAAATCCTTGTTCTTACAGACTTCAATTCAACTATGAAATCACATACACCACATATAAAAGCAAGCGTATGACAAGAATCAAACATTCATGAGCATAACATCATAAATGCACAGAGAATAACACAAACCATGAAATTGAATCAAAAGCTCTTTCTATTAATTCAATGTCTGTACATGGGTGTTCTTCATACAATTCTCTGCATGCTCTTCTCTTTAGCAATGCTTCTTCATCGTCCTACAATGTACAAAGGAGGGTGTCTATATCTCGTTTCCCTCTTGGACTCTATGCTATCAAATCTAGAATTAAATTCCTATCTTACAACATTAAATCTATTAAATGCCAACTATCTACCTAAGGATGAGAGCTATCCGCTCAAGGTCCATTACAATATACAAGTGCGCTTCATTAACTCTACACATAAATGTTTGTGCAACAATCCCAAAGTGTTTTTTAAAATTTGTGCTGGCTTGTCTAGCTGTCTTTTTTGCTTCCACGTTGGCTCGCTTGACGAGTTGTTGATGCTCCTGCATCATACTCCTCGGCTTGAAAAATTTCATGGGCTCCTATCCATGAGATCCTGCACAGTCTGTCCATGCCTTTGGATCACTGCTTCGCTCTCCCAGCTGGCATCTTCCACTGGGTGATTCTTCCATTTGACCAGATACTCGAGGTATTCTTTCCTCCTAGTCTTATTACCCACTCGTTTGTCCAATATGTACTCCATCTGTGGCTTCTCTGCTACTGGCATCTGCTTCATCCATTGGACCATTGGTTCCTCGGTTCCAGTCTCTGTTTCTCCAGCCCTGTATGGGTATAAATCCACAACATTAAATATTGGAGATATCCCGATGCCATCCGGCAACTCGATTTCATAAGCATTCTCTCCGAATTTTCTCAAGACCTTGCATGGCCCGATTTTCTTCATCTTAAGCTTGTTATATGTTCCCCTCGGGAACCTTTCCTTCCTCATATGTTCCAGAACTAGATCACCAACTTCAAACTGAAGTTGTCTCCGATGCTGATATGCTCTGCATTTGTACTCCTGATTTGAATCTTGTAGCCGCTGCTTCACCCTGCTGTGAAGTTCTTTCATCGCCTCAGCGAATTCTTCTACACTAACGCTGCTAGTCGCAGTTTGTTCTGAATCCCTCAGTTCAGAAACTCCTCTCGGCTGCATCCCATATACAACTTGAAATGGACTTTAGCCTGTACTCGGATTCACTTAATCGTTTTATGCAAACTCTGCCTGTGGTAATATCTGATCCCAGCTGCTGTGGTGCTCCGTCACCAAGCTTCTCAATAAATCTCCTAGACTTGTATTGACTACTTTCGTTTGTCCATCTATCTGAGGATGATAATTAGAACTAAACACCAAGTTAGTTCCTATCTTCTTCCACAGCGTCCTCCAAAAATGTCCTATGAATTTAGTGTCCCTGTCCGAAACTATACTTTTCGGCAATCCATGTAGTCGAAAGAGCTCCTTGAAAAATAGATTTGCGATGTGAGTCGCATCGCTGGTCTTCTAGCATGAGATAAAATGTGCCATCTTTGAAAACCTGTCTACCACCACAAATATGGAATCAACACCTCTTTGTGTCCTTGGCAAACCCAATACAAAATCCATGCTTATCGCCTCCCATGGCCTCTCTGGTATGGGTAACGACTGATAAAAAACCGCATTTTGTTTCCTTCCCTTCAAATGCTGACAAACTCTACATATGTCAACAAACATTTTGACCTATGACTGCATTCCTGGCCAAAAATATGATTCGCTCAACTTCGCGAATGTTTTTTCATGACCAAAATGTCCGGCCAATCCTCCGCTATGTTTCTCCTTTAACAGGTTCTCCCTCATGGAGCAATTTGGAATACACAGTTGATTTCCTCTGAACAACAACCCCTCTTGGATCATATAATCTATCCACGGGCTTCGATCTCTGAGAACTGGATTCTCAGCTGCTTCATATGCTTCCCCGAAATCTGCATCTCCTGTGTACATGTCCCTGAGATTTTCAAAACCCAATGTTTTGACTCACAATTCCTGCAGCAACAAACACTTCCTACTCAGAGCATCAAACGCTTTATTAGAGGTACCCGAAATATGCTTAATCAAAAATGTGAAATTTTGCATATACTCTACCCATTTTGCATGCTTCTGATTCAACTTCTCTTGTTGACTCACAAACTGCAATGCATGATTATCACTGTACAATACAAAATCTTTCGGGATCAAGTAATGTCTCCACTTCTTCAGCGCCTATATGATAGCATAAAATTCTTTGTCATACATGGAGTATTTCAGCTTTTCTTCATCCAGCTTCTCCTGAAATATGCAATCGGCCTGTCCTCCTGACTCAAGACCGCTCCTATGGCATACCCACTGGCATCACATTTCACCTGAAATGTCTTCTGAAAATCTGGCAACACCAACACTGGTCGCTTTGTGATCTTTCGCTTAAACAGATTGAAGCTCTTGTTAGCCTCAGTTGTCCAGTGAAAAGATTTATGCCGCTTCTTCACTATGTCCATCATTGTTGTGCTAATTCCACTGAAATTCCTAATGAACTTTCTGTAGAAACTAGCCAAACCATGGAAACTTCTCACCTCAAAAATATTTCTCGGTGATGGCCAATTCTTAATCACTTCCACCTTATCCGGATCCGTCCTCAACTCATTAGCCGAAATAACAAAACCCAAGTAAATGAGCTCTGTCCTCATAAATGAGGACTTCTTTATATTTATCAACAGCTTCTCCTACTATAGCTTTTTCATCACAATGGCCAAATGCTTCAAATGTTCAGCCTCTGATTTACTGTAAATCAGTATATCATCCAAATACACAATGACAAATTTTCCGATGAATTCCCTCAGGACTTTGTTCATCATCCTCATGAAGGTACTTGGTGCATTTGTTAAACCAAATGGCATGACTAGCCATTCATATAGCCCTTCGTTTGTCTTGAATGTTGTTTTCCACTCATCGCCTTCTCTCATGCGAATCT
>JASDQU010818330.1:2596-21663 GCA_032191745.1 Picea mariana | reverse complement strand
TTTATATATCCCCTTCCACCACCAATCAGGGTCTTGTTGAAGAAAGTTGACCATTAATAAAGAATAGCCATCTTTTGGGGTAAATACCCCAAAAGGACTATGTTTCCAAACTAATTCATCTTCGTGATCTTTGATTATGATATGGCCCATCTTGAGAGTTTTGATGTATGTATTCCAATATTTTGTATGTTGATCTTCCAAATCCAAAACGAGAGTGTATTTCCAACCTTGAATCCAAATCGAAGTTTGTTTCTCATTTGCAATCTGGTTTAGATGGAAAATGCCTCTCCCATGCAAGTGATCAATCAAAATCTGGGGAAGAATGTGTTTGCTATTTCTACTCAGCCACGGGTCCCTACCAATCCTGAGAGATTTTCCTTTTCCCACCTTCCAGGAAATCCCTTGACTAATAACATGAAAGGATTTGATGACATCATTCCACATGATGGAACCATTTTGGAATCTTCTATCTAACCTTCTTATCCAATCCACTACGAAATATGGGATAATATATTTTTTGGATACTACCTTCAACCACAAATTATTAGAGGATATCAACCTCCAACCTATCTTGGCATCAAGGACAATGGAGAAAATATGGACATTCTTTAAACCCCACCCTCCCAGTAGCTTTGTCAAGGCCATAGAATCTCATTTTACCCAAGGCATCACAAAAATCTCCTTCTGACGTCCCCATAGAAATTTGAAATATAATTTCCTTATTTTGTCCAGAGTACCTTTTGGAATCCAAGTCATAGAGAGCCAATAGATTGGGATCACCTCTAGGATATATTTTACAAGGATCAACCTACCAAATCTAGACAATCAGCTGAAGCTCCAAGATTTTAGATCTTTTTTCTATCTTTGCAATTAACCAATTCCAATATGATTTTATGTAGAAATTAGGATTTAGGTGAAATCCCATGTACTTTAAATCTTGTTCAAGGGGATTTTACACATATGGAAAGAGGGATTTGTATAAAATAACTTCTTCTAGAGCCACAATATGAGTAGAGAGGGTAGATTTTGAGCTATTTATTTTCATTCCAATAGCCCTACTAAAAATATCAGAATGGTACTCAATTTTTCTACATCTCCTCTTAACCTGCTACAAAAAATTAGTACATCATCAACGAACAACGAATGAGTGAGGGAAATAAGGTGGGTAATATGAATATCAATGAATCTTATTCTATTCTTTGCTTAATATAAATCCCTTATGAGACCTTTTTCCACCAGCAAGAAAAGGAGCGATGATAGGGGAAATCCCTAATTGAGCCCTCTCTCTGCATTGAAGAAAGGGGAAGTCGCTCCATTTATGAGAATTGTGAAAGAAAAAAAAGAGATGCAACTCATGACCCAATTGAGAAAATAAATGCCAAGGCCCAAATGGGTGAGCAATATTCTCAAGAAGAGCCAACTGACTCAGTCATAAGCCTTGGAGAGCTCAATCTTTAGCACTGCTCCTTTTAACTTCTGGTTTTTTATGCTATGCAAGGATTCCTAGGATACTCCTATTGCTTCATGGATCTATCTACCTTCTAGAAAACCAATCTGTTCTTGGGAGATAAATTCTGATAGAATACCTTTAAGTCTTCTTCTTATGATTTTTGTAATTATTTTATAGATACAATTGCACAGTGAAATGGGTCTATATTCATCCAAGCTTTCGGGAGCATTCTGCTTTGGGATTAAAGAGATAAAAGTGGCATTGAAAGGAGGATGGATAAAACCAATGACTCTCGACTCTTCTATGACATTCATTATATCCTGTCCATTGAGATAAAAAATACAAACAAATAAATCCATATACCAACCATTAGGTCCTTTGATTTTTTCTTTTTGGAAGATGTGAAGAACTTCTTTTAATTTAGCTTCTCACACTTCTTACATAAGGTCTAAATTATACTCCTCTTCCATAAAATGGGGAAATTATAATGCCATTTGAATTATGTCATCTAGGGACACCCTTCTCTTTGTTGAATATAAATATTTGAAATGATGGGAGCCAAGCCTTGCAAGATCTTCAAAGGAGGATATATTCCTTCCTGTATGATCCGTTAGACCCCAAATTGTGTTTTCCAATTTCCTTCCTTTTGCATAAGATTGGAAGAATTTTGTATTCTCATCCCCACTATGTAGGCAAAGCGCCCTACTTTTTTTCCTCCATTCTTCTTCCCTAGCTTGGAGAAGATCTCTTCTAATATTTTCCATAGATAATAGGGCCTCTTTTTCATCTGGAGTGGGAAACCCTCCCTTGTGAGAGTCATAAAGGGATAGTAGATATGATTCTATGTTGATTATGTCATGTTCTATCAACTGATTTTTCCTTTTAGCCCAGGATTTTGTAGTGATTTTCATGGATTTTAAGTTCCCTGCAAATTGAACTGATTCATGTTCTGCTTGTCCAATTGGATACCATGCTTCCTTTAGTAGTTTTATAAAAATTTCATCTTTTAACTAGGAAGAGTTAAATTTGAAAGGACTTGTTGGTTTTCTGGGGGGGGGGCGGCTGCTATTTCCAAAAATGTTGGATGGCGGTTTGATTCCCCTTCTGACCCTATGCATTTTCTGAAGAGAAACATTTATTCCACCAACAATTTTGAGAGTAAGAAAGGATCTACTCTCTTTGTTATACGATCTCCTCCAAAACGCTTATTTCTCTAGGTGGGACCAAGCTTTGTAGGCACTATGTCAATTAGCCCTGCTTCCCCTAGCTTATGCACAAATAAATATGAAATGCAATTAGCATGGGCCCTCCAACCCCAAGATTCAATATCCCCTATGGATAAATTAAGGTCGCCACCCAGAATGAGTAAGCTATGTTTTAGGAAAGATTTTGTTAGGAGGGAATTCTAAAGAAATGGACGGTCCTGAGTGGGACCATAAATGTTTATTATTGTAAACGATTTCCAAAATTATTCAACAAAAGTAGACATACATTGGCCCATGTTGAAACCCCAATAATTTTCAAGCTTGATGGAATTTGGGTTCCACCCTATTTCCAAACCCCCCGAGTGGCCAAAACAATCCATGCCAAAGAAGGAACAACCCTTAAAGCTCCACCAGCCTTTGGAGGGAAAGAAGTTTGGAGGGGCTTGCCAACCCCTGACAATTTAGGGAGAGAAATTTCATTTGGAAACCCCATCTGGGGATGGCATTTCTCTAAGTGCCCCGGTGATGGAGATTTTTCTTCCTTCCACCACATCAATGGATGATCGACATTGATCTTTGGAGAAAAAGTATTTTATACCCCTCCCTTTGTTGTTATTCCCCAAATGGGGGTTTAAGCCCAAAACCAGGAGAGGGGATTTTGATTGCCCAGAGGATGGGACCGATCTATAATGCAACTGGTAGCATATGGTCTCTTCATCAAACAATAAAGAGGAGTCTTGACTATGGGATAGGGGACGAATCTGGGGGAAGGAAGAGACTTGAACAAAGGAAATATTGGAAACAGGGGAGCTTGGGGAGAAGGGCACAGGGTTTGTGGGTGCACAAGGGAGGGGGGGGTATTTAAAAAAAAAAATAAGCCAATAAGATTATGGGACAAATACTGTAAATAAATAAAATTTATAGAGAAAGGAGAAAGAGGGGGCATACCCATATGAGCATCGATTGCTTTTTTAATCTAGAATTCAAGATGGGAAGGATGTGTTTCCTAGACATGATGCTTCCCCTCAGCCTTGGTAAAAACTAAGTTTGCATTCCTTATCCCAAGCTGAGAAAGATATTCTTCATTTATCGTGGAGACCTCTCTCCAAGCCTACATCGGTGCTCTCGAATGAAGTGGGGGAAACATTGCACCCTTCCTTGGACGAAGAGAAGGGTATATCATTATCCTAGAGATATGCAAAATGGGGGATCTACACTTCATCGGGAGGGTGCAATATGCTTCTCTATGACTGTGTTTGTGGCATCTATGGAATTTCAAAGGAATTCCCTCATAATCAAGAGTCTTCCTAAACAATTAGCCTCTGTGAGTGAGTTCCAAAGTATCTGAAAAGCCCTTCCTGAGATTTATTGATACTAAAATCTGAGCCACCGACATATTTCCTATGGATGTGAAGGACATGTCCACATTCATGAAAGTACCGAGGGTGTTTATAATTTTCTCAAAGCATTCCCAACTCCACTATTCTAGAGGTAGCCCTAACATTTGCACCCAGATCGATAGTTCATCAATCCTTTCATGGTTTGCATCAAAGAAGGGAGTCAACCTTTTTAATAACAAAGGAGTTGAGTACAAGAACCATGGGTCTCTCAGAATCCTACTTGCATTCGCTATAGAATGGAATTTGAACATAAACCACCCTTTTGTAAGAGTACAGATGAACGGTAAGGAAATCCAAAAATCCCTCCAAGATTAGGAGAACCAATCCTTTAGGAGGTCTAGTCTGATATTGCAACCATTGGCACGATCCACTATTGCCTTCTCTGCTAGATCATGGATGTATGGAAGCATGACGTCATTCCTAAAGGCCAAAGAATCTGGTCGAGGGACCAAAGTTATTCCTGGATGAGATTTATTTCATTTCAGAGCTGAGGGATAACCTTCAAAGACCCCATATGGAAGGATTCTAGGGTTTATCCTTTAGATCCTGGGAAGTGGAGAGGAGCAAAAAAGTTCTTCTAAGCCAACGACCTAGAGGAAGGGAGGGCTAGCAAATCATTCAGATCCAAGGAGGAAGGAAAATTGAGATTCGAGAGAGGAGGGAGGGAGGAAGAGGGATTTGACCAGGAGAAGGGCTTACCAGACTGGGGTGAGCCAAAAAATCATCGAAACTCTCCAAATTTGAAGGAGGAAACCATCCCATAGATTGAAAAGTTTGATTCCTTTCAAACCCTAAAAAAGAATAGACTTGATTCTGTGCACTGGGAACATGCTAAGAAATATAAAGATATGAAAATAATCCTAGAGGGTTTTGAGGAAGACCCCCCCAAAGCACAACTTCGACATCCGAGGTGATAGGCATGCCACCAAGATCAAACAGTTAGGAGCCCAAAGTATAGGGACAAACTCAGACCGGCGGAAGGGCCTCCCTTGAGCAACCAACAAGAGGAAAGAACATGGAGAGACTGTGTTAGGATGATGCTCAAATGGCATGTTCCAAATGATTTTTCCATCCATTAGATCATATTCATAGTCTACTAGTTCCTCCGTATCACTTGATCGTGGAAAACTAAAAAACACTTCAAGTAAAAAATGGAAAACCTCCCTCCAGCTAACACAAAAATAAATTGTCTCCACTCCGAAATCCTAGGAGGAACTACAGGAATGGGAGTGATGTGAAAGGAGAGGGATCCCGAGGCCACCTGCGGCTAGCATTTCCACAGAGTCCCATCCTCATTACAATGATTTTAATAATCATTATGATGATCTTAATTATCCTCATTTAATTGAGTTACACTCTTAATACCCAACTTATGTGTCTACCATATTTGTTGTTAATTTAATAATTGATCATATAGTATATTGTTTGATTATTTCATTATCAATTATATAACAATTAAATTTTTTCCTTTAATCTTATAATTTTTTTGGTTCATAACTCTCTCTTTTCAATATAATTTTAATCTTATAATTTTTTTAGTTGATAACTCTCTTTTTTCAATATAATTTTAAGGTGATTTTTCGATATACTTTTAATGTGAATTTTTAAGGTGATTTTTCATATATATTTTAAAGTGATTTTGAAAAAATTATAGGTATTACTCAAAATATTAATTCTTTTAAAATATAACACAAGTTATTCTTTCAAAAAGCGTACACAAATGAGGTGAATGCAATCTCAAACTTAAAAAAATACACTCACATTAATATATATATATATATATATATATATATATTTTGTAAGTTAGTGTTTTTGTATTGATTCCTATAAAAAAAATACAGCTGTCTGAGATGCAACTAGCCACGTGGTCGCAGTGCCCAGTTGGGAAACCACCGCGCTAAATGTCCAAAAACTAGTATGGCCATGGTGTCCAGTTAGGAAACTATCATTGCCAGAGTCATGCCATTGAATGTAAACTATGCTATGAGGCCACGCAGGGCCAAAACATGTACTAGTGTACAAAAAGATACAACAGTAAGGATGCTGAGCCAAGAAGTAGAAATAATGAAAAAACATTAAAAACCTGGTCCAAGCCATGGCCCTGCAAAAACCTATTTCACCGGTTCTTTTCCTTTTCCACGTTCAACCATGGCATGTCAAAAATATTGAAGCAAAATCATTAGGGCATCCACTCTTCTCTATCGGTCGTCTTCTCTATTCTATGCATCAAGCGTTGCCAATTTGATATCCTCTAGGTCTTTTTTCATAGTGCTCAGAATATTCAAGAGTTTTGTTCGGTCTTCACACTTGGCACAAGAGGGATTGGGGTGAGTGGAGAGCAGAGAGGAAGAGAAGGACCTTAGAGGGGAGGTGGGATGAGGGGTAGTGAGTGGGGGGTGAGGAGGGGAGGGCAGGTAATAGGGACATAGAGGGGGGGGAAGGGAGGAGGAGGTGCATAGTCGAGCGAGTTCCCAAGAAAATCGAACCACTCAACCCTACATCCATAGGGATTCGATAGAGGGAAGAGCTTGCATGGTTTCTAGTTAGGGGAGGGCACAATGACAGGTGCCAAGGGAGGGGGAAAGTCTTTCTTTCTAGGAGGAGGGGTTGCTTCAGGGGGAGGGACTTCTTTAGGGGGAGGGACCACTTCAGGGGGAGGCACCACTTTAGGAGGAGTGGCAGTTTCACAGGAGAAGTCTGAGGCAGGTGATTTCCTTCCACGGGCTGCGTACCAGGCTTCTCCCCTCTTTGGCTTGCCCCGGGGTCACAGCATGGTGAACAATGATATCCACAAAAAGAAAGGAAACCAAGAGAGGTCACACCACAGCTCGATTGCAGGATGATGGGAAGGGAGATCCCTGGAGGTCTAGATTTGAGAATTGCGAGAGAAAAGATGAGGCTCACGAGACCCCATCGTGACCAAAAGAACTGAAAGAAAAGGTTGGAGATGAAGTGACGGGGAATAAACTCTGCATGATGCCATGAAGAAACAAAAGTTGCAGAGCTTCCATAGTGTGTGAGCATCGGGGTGCAAATGCGAAGTGGAAGGTGGCGGTAGGTAATGTAAAGGCTTGAGGCTATAGAGGAGTGGAGGTGGCGAAGGTCATACACTAGGTGGCGTATGTCTTGGACAAGTGGCCTCATCCCTTCTTGGAGATGTCATGTCACAAAGACACCCCATCCAGGGGTAGATATTTGGTGTAAGATATGTTCTTACAAGCAATTACTGTGGGGTGAGTGGGATTGGTAGAAGGGGTATAAGAGAAGATACCTTCTTCCAAATCGACTTCAAGATTTCCCAGCCAGTCAACAACTTGATTGGTCATTCTTCTTACATGGGATGGGAGGATGACCTGTTGTAGCTGGAGAATAGATTTTATTCTGCAGAGTCCATTCATGAGTCACCAGCTTGGTGATAGTTTCTCTGGGTTTGCCCCATTGAGCAGATGTGAGAGGAGCTTTATAACAATTTTCAAATCACCTTCCATGATGAGGGGAAAAAATATTTCTATGAGGATGCTTGCAGGCTGTAGAGGAGGCTCCATATTTCTACAACATTGTTGGTATTGTGCCGCATGCTTCCTCCCAGGATGTGAAGGATTTCCCCTTTACTATTCCGGATGAATGACCCATAGCCAGCTGGTCCCGGGTTTCCTTTGGAGGCTCCATCAAAATTAAGTTTAAAGAAGTTCGTGGGTGGAGCTTCCCGAAGAGTGGGGCTGGTCATGTGTCTTGCATCTACCATAGTCCTTTCCGGGGTTGGAGTGATATTTGGTCTCCCTGCTCTGAGGATGTTGTATTCATTTTGTGGGATTTACAGGTCCTATTGCATCCAATGATGCAACGATATAGTTTCATTGATATTGGTGTGGATTGTGGTCCAAACCTATTACCACGTCCTGGTGACCGAATTGAAAATTCTTCTATTCCTCTCTTTTCATATCTACCATAGGATGAAGCCTGGGAGAAACTACCAGATTCTATTGAGATGGGAGGGTGAAAAAGTGAGCTTCTCCATTATGCAATGGTTTCCTTTAGACCCATGCAGTTCCTATCCGATGTTCTCATGATGCTAGTGCTCTGATCCCAAATGCACGAACTATAGGGGTAGAGGTTGAGGAGATGATTTTGGGTTTCTTCCTCTTGTATGTATAGATGACACCAAGAGGGACCAATGAAACCCCGTTTCCTTAAGTTATACCAAGTGAGGATATTGTTGTGTGCCACTAACCAAAGAAAGGTGCGGATTTTCGGCCATGATTTCATATCCAAGATTTTTCCCCAAACCTCCTCTCGAGGCAAGGTTTTGTGGCCTACGTTTAAGTAGTACACTTCAGGGATGTTGAAGGCACCTGTGGTGGAGTGGCCCCACCTGAGAATTTCCTCCCCTTGTTGGCTTAAAATTTTTATTGAGGCGATATTCTCCTGTAGGGGTCGGAGATTGAACATCGAGGGAATATTTAGGTGCTTGTGGGAGTTTTTCCAGGCACACCATAGTTCCCCTGGATCGAAAGGCTTCTAGAAGTCGACGACTCTACGAAGTCCTACAGAAGTTATAAGGGGAATGAGGTCTCTGAGATTTGGGTCTATATTCAAGGCTGGGAGTTGTTTCCACGATTCACTCCAGAAGTTTTCCGATGATCCATTTCGTAGCTCCGAGAATGAATGGTCCATGATGAGTCCTCGATTGTTCCAACCGCATTCCAGATGAGTGATCCTATGCTTTGACCATTCCACTTGATGAGTTCTTTTTCCAGGGTTGTGGGGGTTATTTCTTTCTCCACAATCGTGCTAAGAGATCTTGAGGTATTTTCAACCATATCCACCATATTTTAGCACTGAGTACTTTGTTAGGAATGGTTGGGTCACGTAGACCGAGGCCTTCTGTGTTTTTTAGGGTGGATACCTTTTTCCAACTTACCAAGGAAATTTTCCGTCCTTCCTTGATTCCTTTCCACATAAATCTTCTTTGGATCATTCCTAAGGTGCTAAGGATGAAACTATGGGCCTCCAAGGCTGAGAAGGTGTAGGTTGGGAGAGATTGGAGGACTGATTTAAGGAGAACGAGGCACCCAGGCAGATTGAGGGAGAGAAAGGTCGAAAGGGAGAGTCTCTTCCTGAAACTGGACAGTGAGGAGTCCCAGGAGGAATTCCTAAGTGGGTTATCAATGAGGGGGATGCCCAGGTAGACTAACAGTAGGATGTTGCGGATGAAGCCTGGGATGAGAGTGAGATGGTTTTGGATAAACAGAGGTGTGTTGAAGAAGAAGACTTGGGATTTGGTTAAGTTCACTTCCATGTCTGAAGCTTCATAGAAGAGATCAATGATGGATCTGAAAGACTGGGCTTCTCTGGCAGTGGATAGTCTCATAAGAAGTATATCATCTACAAATTGGCTCTGAGATATAGGGGGAGAAATTACATGGGGGTTGAGGCCCGAGAGAGAGTGGTCCCTGATTGCTTCTTTAAGTGTACGGTTAAGCCCTTCTGCCATAAGGATGAAAAGGAAGGGTGAGAGGGGATCCCCTTGTCTTATTCCTCTTGAGGGGGAGAAAGGTTTGGAAGGGACAGCATTGATAAGGATGGAAAATTGTGCTGAAGAGGTGAGGTTGAAAATCTAAGAGATCCAAGTGGGATCAAAGCCAAAGGCTAGGAGAGAATATTTCAAGTAGCTCTAGCTTAACTTGTCGAAAGATTTAGAAAGATCTAGCTTTAGGAGCATACCTTGTGTTTTGGTAGAGTGAAGGGAATGAATAACTTCATGAGCTAGGATTACGCTATCCAGAATTTGATGACCTTCTACGTAGCTGGATTTCTCTGGGGAAATTAGTAACGGTAGAATGGGCTTGCGGCAGGTTGCAATGATCTTTGTTAGGAGTTTGTAAATGACATTGCAAAGCGCTATGGGTCTAAAATTTGCTGGAGAAGTGGTGTTGTTCTCTTTAGGGATGAGGGTGAGAGAATTTGCATTGAGGGATTGGAGGACCTTCCCAGATCTTCTAGAGTCATGAATGACTTCCCACACATCCTCACAAATAATGCCCCAACAATAGTGAAAGAATTCTGAAGTGAAGTTGTCTAGTCTAGGGGCCTTGCTAAGTGGAGTGGCCTTAAGAGACATATCTACCTTCTCCTAAGTGATTGGTCTCATCAGGGATTCTTTTTTCTCCTTGGTGACCTCCTTGGGTATGTTTTTGAGGATAGAATCAATGGCCCGTGAGCGATCTGCTGGGGGTTCCGTAAGAAGAGATTGGTAGTAGGTAAGAAATTCCTTTACTATATCAGCATGTTGTTGAATTTTTCTACCTTGCTCTGAAATTAGATGGGTGATGCGATTAGTTTGGTGCCTCTAGATCATGGATTTGTGGAAGAATTTGGTGTCTTTTCCCCCTCTTTCAGCCACAGGATGTGAGATTTTTGTGTCCAGAGAACTTCTTCCTGCGCTTTTCTTTCTATGATCTGGTTGTTGAGTGTTTTCTGTGTTTTTAGAATTTCCGTTAGACCCTGTGTATGGATCTGCTATTGTAGTGTTTGCATTTGTTGTTATAGATGGTCCCGTGCTTGGAAAATATCACCAAAGGTGGACTTGTTCCATATTTTGAGGTGTTTCTTGAGGTTTTTTAGTCTTTGTTGAAATATGTACATCGGGGTTCTTCTTTGGATGGTCGCCTCTTCCCACCAAGCCTTGATGTTTTCTTGGAAATCTGGGTGAGTCAACTAGAATTTTTCAAAACAAAAACGTTTTTTGCCTGGGGTGCCAGTGATGTTGAGGGTCAGAAGAATTGGCCAGTGATCTGAACCCATCTTATCGATGACTGTGGCATTCCATGCTAGACCATCCATCATGATGGCTTCAGAAATTAGGAAGTAGTCTAGTATACTGGATACATGTTGGGTCCTCGAGCATCTGTTGGACCAGGTAAATGACCCATTGTCTGTTTCGACGTCAATGAGGTTCACTAGGCCTATGGTATGATTAAAGAGAATGCTATCATTTCCCAAGGAGTGATTGCCTCCATTGATTTCCTCCAACCCCATGATCATATTTAAATTTCCCCCGAGGATCCACCTTTGGGTCCCTAAGTGTTCTGCTACCCATTCCATGTGCTAGAGGAATGCTTCTTTGTCCCCTGGTTTGGGGGGTCCATAGATGTTTGTGATGTAGTCTTGTTTGTTCGAACCAATCAGGAAAAAATACGTTGTGATGGTCCATTCGAAAGTAAAAATGTTGTCAAGTAGAAAGGTGGCTAGATTCCAGAGTAGTGAAAGACCTCCCACTGCCCCAATAGCGTTCACTTCCACATGTTGTGCCTATGTCCAACATCGTTGAAGCATGTTCTATGCCTTTGTTCTTGCACATTTTTTTTCCTGTAGGAGTAGTATGTCTGGCTATTTCTTCCTGATTATGTTACTGAGCAAGGTTTGTTTTCTCTTTGCATTAAGGCCTCTTATGTTCCAAGTTAGTATATTCAAGAGGAAGGTGGGGGTTGGAGGGGGTGGAAGTTGTCTAATGAATTTGGCATGAGTTGACAAGAAAGTTACCGACGTCCTGGATGAGCTGGTGTTTTGGTTCCCTTCCTCTCTTTTTCTCCTCCTTTGTAGTTTTGCATTGTTCCTTGGAGGTTTCTTTTTGTGTTCCCAGGTTTGTGTTGGCTCAAGCTTTACTTTCTGCAGAAGATTTAAGGAAGACTTTGTGCACCTTCACAGCTAGTCGGGCAGTATGGTATACAACTGATGCTCACGATAGGCTTGTTCCATATGCCCCATATCGTTACCTGCCAGCTCTTGATCTTCCAGGTCCAGGTCTGGATCCCCCATTTCCAACCCAAGAGTTGCTGGGAGGGAGGCTGTCGTGACTAGTGGTTGTGAAGAAGAAAGGACAGAGGGATCTTTCATGACAGGGATTTGACCGATTGCATGGGTTGTCAGAGGGTTAGTAGAGGATGAGGGGGTATCAAATGGGTTTTGAAGGGCATAAAAAGAGTTGTTGGTAGGGGGTCCAGTAGGGGCCTAGGGGGGTTCCCTTCTCGTCTGGTACTTTCGACGACCTTTGAATTGGGTGAAGTCATCCTTGGGTTTGTCAAATTCCTCTTGAGCTGGCTTGGGGGGGTTATTTAAAGTGAATTATCGAAATAGGTGTCCATGCTCATGACACTTATGGCATTGGAAGGGGATGTTCTCATAATCTAGGGTTTGGTACCATTTCTCGTCTTGGTAATCCAGGATAATGGTTCCACGGAGGGGTTTTGATATATTTAAATAAACACATATGCATGCATAAACAGTGTACCTTCGTTGTTTTGTTTCCTCTAAATATTTGACGTAGCTACTGATGGTGTTTCCAATCCCTGCGAGGATCTCTTCTAGCCAAAATTCCTATGGGAGAAACTATAGCCTTAGCCAAACCGAAGCATGGGTAAAGTCTTCCTTTTTTGGGCTGAATCTCTTCATCCAGAATCAGAGAAACAGGATTTTAGAGTTGTAGAAGTATGGCCCCCCTTCGAATATTCGATTTTTTCCCTCCAGATTATGCAATATGATCATAAAGAAGCCTTTTTATCCTAGTTGGAAGTCATAATGAGCCTTGGGTTTCCACCAATGGTGAATCCATTTGACCAGGTCTTTTTCGAAAGGCCATAACCCCAGGAATTTACCTATCAAAGAAAAATCTCTCATATATTATTTCTGATCCTCCATTTTCGGCGAGATGATGGTATATTTGGGAGCTATCGAGGCTTGTGGAATGCATATTCAGGGTTCCTAGGTGCATTTAGTTCTTGGTTGACTAGTTTCTGGGTCAATGTCCATCAGTTTTTCCTTCGGCATTTGATCCTCCCAGATTAATTTCTGCATGTTGTCCGGGAGTTTGAAGGTTGGGTATTTGAAGTGAGTAGAGTTGTGTTCCTTCCTTGTGATATTACTATAGGAGGGGGCCGAGGGCCCCCCTCCCTCGGCCTCCATGGTCGTTGCTATGGAAGAAAGACGGTAGATGGAGGCAGGTTTCAGAGAAAAACCCCAGCGTGAATGTGTATGCCCTTAGCGAGGTTTACACTCACATTAATATTATAATAAAGGAGTAGATTAATTTAAATAATAAAAATACATTCACATTGATATTACACTCAGTGGTTCAATTAATTTAATTAATTCTTTTGGAAATATGGGACTTTAAGAATGTGGATATTTTCCACATCCTATTAAGATAATGATAAGCAAGCACATGTTAATAGGGAGGTTGGACTATATAGAAGAATTTGTTAATCAAATGGAGAGTTCATAATTTCACCACCCCCATGAATGTATATTTAGCACATACTATAGGGAAAATAAAAATATTATTTTGCTAAATATATGCCACACATTAATGATATTAATGTGTTTGTTGCTAGTAACTAGTGAACGCAGAAAGATATCTTCAAATAATCAATATTCTATATTTATATTAATGAATAGTTATTTAAATAAAGTTGAAATAAAAATTTATTCTTAATTAATCAATAAATATTTATTAATATTAACTTAAATATTATTTTTGAGCTACTTAATTAACTTAATTTCGAACATGTAATCGTCAATCCAATCCAGGGGTGTAAGCTTAGAGATGTCAATATTGTATTTTTGGAGTCAAGTACAAGAATGAATATCTAATATATGGAAAGAACATGAAACTACCCTCCTACCAAATCACAAGAAACTTATTCATTGGACAACAAAACAAGAAAGTGCTCCACTAACACTGGCTACAATATTTCAATCAATCAATTCATGAGTGTTCATTTAAACAATTCTAAGATCATATTGTTGGACACAGTGGTATAATGTTGTCATTGATGTCAACCATGGAAAGATATTACAGTAGAACATAATGGCTAAATAATGTTAATTGAATATCATAAGAGATGACACATTTGAAATAACACATGAGCCATAGTTTTGCAAGTGAATAAATAATTTTGTAAAGTATCGATTTACAGGAGTCGTTCATTCTTAGTTCAAGGAAATCTAGGACCGTTAGATTGAGATGGAGCCATAGGTTGGGAGAAATTAAATCCCAACCATCAGATCGGGATAAATAATCCTTAACCGTAGATAGATATCAATAGGATTCCGGAACTTTTCCACTTCAACAAACATTGGAGATAAGGAAGAGGCAGAAAATCATGAGGCCCTGAAGTCATGAATTATCATCGACCGTCAGATATTTTGGAGAAAATTTGGGTAATTTCTCGGTCATTGGATCAAGTAGTAGATAGAAATATTTGGTATTTCGGATCTTTGCCACCTCGAAAAATATTTTAGAAAAGGATGAATCCACATAAACTCGAAGTCACGAAGTCATGAAATCCTACCAGTTGTTAGATCAACGAGGGGCATCGAATGAATTCTCAACCATCTGATCGAGTTTAGTGGAAGGGAAGGAATAGTTAGCCTGACATTGACCACAACAGGGTTACAAGGATTCCCAATCATATAAAACTCCCAAATCCATGAATCACTGAAGAAAAGACTTGTAGAACCATGATCCGGGAGGGAAACATGTGGCATAAGACAAATACGACACATGGCCCAATGAGCTGGTGAAATGTGTCAAGGTCTAGTTGGCACATTAGGTATACGGAAGTCACGAATCAAGATGACATGTGGAATACACTCATATAGTTCCACATCAATAGTGACATCAACAAACCATGGAACTAAGGGATTACATCCTCCAGGGATGTCCAACTTCTCCTACCAACAAAAATTCCCGAAGAACCGAAGGTCGAAGTCATAATTAACATTAACCATTGATCTTCCTCAGGAACAATCTCGATCGTTCGGTCTATTACAGTGGAAGGATAGCATAAGGAGTACTAACAACTCACGGGAAGTGGTCACCTCATCTTTATGACTTATTGGGTAGGTGAACCTCTAGAGGGATTGAACTAATTCAAAGTTTGAGTAACTTGAAGTCCTGGAGTCATGAATAGTCAAATACCCAGAAAGCAGGAGCTACTTTTCACCTAATCCTATGGTCCTAACTCTTGTACATGTGAAGTTTATTAAGTAGGGAAGTGTTGCTACACACTGTGACAAAATTTACTCCTGGAGTGTTGGAACACTGCAAAGGCTAGAGTCCTGAAATGATGAAGTCCCGAAGTAAATGAGAACCATCCATCTCAACTTGAAAATAAAACACAATCGTCGATCTTGATAAGAGATTAAGTTCTTTCTTGGCTTAGCACTTAGAAACCACCAGTGGTCATATGGAATAAAGGTCATGAAGTGCTTCTATACAAAATTTAACACAGAGAGGATGCGTTTTTTTATTGACAGGAAGGGATTTTGAATCAAGTAAAGATATGGAATTTGTCCGAATTAATATTAAGTGATCCAATATAGGAAATGCATTAGAGAGATAATCGAAAAGCTGAGATACAATTCAAATTGAGAATGTAATAAAGAGGCATGGGATTGAATTAAAAGAAATCGATCTATACCTGTGACCTATTTCTGAAAATCCATCTTACTGAATTAAATAGATTTCACTATAATATATGAATAATAATAGAGGAAGATATTAATTATAAGTTTATAAGATAAACATTATTTCTTGTTAAACAAAATGAAAAGGTGCATTGGTTCAAACAAAGGGACATAATGATTCAAATATCACACTAGCTGATAAACTATATAAGAAAAAAAGAAGGATGAAAAAAGAAGTGTTTATGCAATCCATATCAGAAGATCAAAAGTAGAAGCAGAGTCCAAGAAGGAAAGATTAAGATAATTAAGCAGTGAGGGTGGAAGGGAGAAGAAAGGAAGGATTCATATCCTTTACTAAGTAAAGTTTGAAAACAAGGGAGTTTGTTCTTGCTAGGGTTGGTGCCCTAAAAATAAGGGAGTTGGTGCTTCCTAGGGTTGGTGCCCTAAAAATAAGGCAGTTGGTGCTTCCAAGGGTTGGTGCCCTAAAAACAAGGGAGTTGGTGATTCGTAGGGTTGGCTCCCTGAAGAAGGGTATTTGTATCTCCAATATTTGGTTATCTAAAGACGATTGGTATCCTTCACAATCACATATTATTCTTTATAAAATTTGTAATTCTTGATTTACATAATTGATGTTTTAAATACAAGTTCATTGATGATCTATTGTGATAATTAAAATAACAAAGTAAATATTAATTGTTTAAAAAGGTAATACTGCTTCACCTCCCCCCCTTAGTATTTCCAACAATTGGTATCATAGTTAGTTTCTTCATCATAGTCTAATCACTAGAAGGTAGATCCTAAATAAATGGATCAACAAGGGGTAATGTCTTAAAAAAAGCACCATTTTTTAAAAGAGATGATTATGCTCTCTCTAAAATAATAATGAAAAGCTACATGTTGGCTCTTGGTTTTGATGTTTGGAAATCTGTAAAAGATGGTTACACTGTACCAGCTACTCCACCCACAGATATTGTAGGAAAGAATGTTTTCAATGACAACTAAAGGGTAATCAATTCCATTCTGTGAGGACTAGCAAATCCTATATTTGTGAAGGTAATTCATTGTAAGTCAGCTAAGGATATATGGGACAAACTGGAATTTATATATGAAGGACATATCAAAGTCAAGGAAGCCAAAATACAAACCTACAGAGCTCAGTTTGAAAATTTGAAGATGAAATAAGAAGATAACATTGTTGAATACCTTCATAGAGTAGATTAGGTAGTTAATTTAATCATAGAAGGAGGAGAATAACGATCAGAAAAACCTACTATACAAAATATCTTAAGGTCCTTACCTATGAGGTATGATGCAAATATTTCCACAATCTAAGATAGACCAGAACTTGAAAAACTCAATATAGATGAGCTCCATGGAATTCTTACTGCATATGAGATGAGGACAGGTAAGGAAACACCATCAAAAGGAGAAACATCCTTTAAGGAATCTAAAATAAAGAAGAAGAAAAATAAAAAAACCAATGAAGAGTTACCAGATATATCTGATGAAGAAGTTTCCAACTTCATGAAGAAACTTAAGAGAGGGACTGAGAAATACAAAGGAAAGTTTCCTCTAATATGTTTTGACTATGGAAAAATTTGAAACTTTTCCAATAAATGTCTTGATCCTAAGCAGGAGGAAAATGATGATGAAAGAACTTTCAAAGATCAGAAGAAGAGAAAAAACAAAGATAAAAGGTTGTTCTACATAAAGAAGAAAACTTTCTTTACCAAAGAAGACAGTCTCTCGTCTGAAGAAAATGAAGAAGAGGAGCTATAGATTCTATTTATGGGAATGGAAACTCAAGATGATAATCATTCAGAAGATGAAGAAGAAGTGAACTGTGAGGAATAATTTCTCCGTGAAAATGAAGAGCTAAGAAAATCTAAAAAACAAAACAAGTTACTAAGGGAACAACTTCTAGAGTTTGAAGAAACTATAAAATCAAGAGAAAAAGAGGTTTCCAAAATCATTAACTACTCATAGGAAGTGGGTCTATGCATTTGGTTGATTGAGATATGTGAATAATGCTTCTAAAATGGTTTCCATAAATCATTTGTGAATTTTTGAGAAGAATTGGGCACGTGTTTCAGCGAGTGTTAGTCAATTTATTCTTGAATAATTTTTGATGTAATTGATAATCTCGTGATCCCACCATTCATGTATGACTTGAAAATTTAGTATCTATGTGTGTTTTTGTTGTGCATGTTCGAGTTTAGAACTACCAGGAACGAAACCAATGTTGTAGTCTAGGGGAAACTATGAGAAGGTTTCCACTAGATCCTTACACATAGCATTATACACTACAACATTATATACAAGAGAACACAAACATATAGAAGAGAATGGAAAAATGAAGTAGAACCATCAATAACTTTTATTATATATGAGTCCAGAAAAACATGTCTTTCCATTACAAGATAGTGTATATGTGTGTGTGTGTGTGTGAGAGAGAGAGAGATATAAAATTACCATTCGGTTACATTCCTTAAATACTCGGTCGGTTGAATCTAACTATCTATTCAACCATCTTCCCATCCAACTACTGCAGTCAACTTAGCTAGTCGACAAACGTGTTTAATCGGTGGGGCCGACTAGCCCCTACAACAATTATGTTTTTATTTTTTGTAGATAATTTCAAATTCATAACCTAATATCTATGTAATCCATTTTTGTTTCTCTTCTGAAGATAATTGTTTGGCCAAGAAGTACTTCAAACTATCATGATCTATTTTTACTTTGAAGTGTCTTCCTATTAGGTGAGAGAATTGTTTCTTAACTACATGCAGTATGGCCAACATTTCTTTTTCATACATGGGTTTGAGTAAGTTTTTTCCTGTAATGGGATACTTTCCAAGGAAATTGGCCTTCCTTACTGCATTAAAAATGAACTAATGCCATTTTTTGAGGCATCACACTCAACATTAAAGGTTTTTTTTAAGGAAGGTGTGGCCAAGAAAGGATTTGTACACATATCCTCCTTAATCTTTTCAAAATATTTGGTTTCTGATTTAGTAGAAGAAAATGCCTCCTTCTTTAAAAAAGAGTTTAGAGGTGTTTCCATTTGACAATAGTTGTTGAAAAAATTATTCTAATAGCCTATCAATCCTAATAATCCTCTAATATTCTTCAAGGTTTTGGGAATTGGCCATTCCCTCGTAACTTTGATTTTGTTAGGGTCCACTCTCACACTTTCATGTGACACAATATGACCCAAATATTCAACTTCTTTAACCCCAAATGGACACTTGGAAGGCTTTTCATAAATTTGCTTCTCTTCCAATAGTTTCAATACTCTATAACCATGTTGTACAAGCTCTGCTCAAGATTTTCTATATATCAACGTGACATCAAAAACTACTAACACCATTTTTTTATGGAATGGTTTAAAAATAGAATTCATAAAGGTTTGAAATGTTGATGGTGAACTAGTAAGTCCAAATGGAATAACCGAAACCTCATAATGAACTTTACGTGTTCTATAGTATATTTTGGGAATGTCTTCCTAACTCATTCTGATTTGATGATATCTCAAATGAACAT